>PVKH010028311.1:0-12867 GCA_004027955.1 Chaetophractus vellerosus
GTTCTGTGAAATATTAATTCCAGCAACATCGGCAAGTTTTCTTTGGAAGTAAGATGTAAGAGTCAAGAAGCGCTCCTCTCCTGACCCCGGTCAAACCTCTCACATGGCCGCCCCTCACCTCCCTGCAGTGGCGACCTGGCTGTCCCCAGGCTTGTGCGGCCGCGGTATCAGATTCCCTGGACACTGTCACCGTTGATGCCGTGTGATGGCAGCGGGGCAGGGACGTGGCCAAGTAGGGCGCTGGCTAGGCTTTGGCCGTTTCAGACCTGGCCTCTGGCCAGGCTGGGGATGACGAGGACACGGTCCCTGCCTTGCGGAGCGGGGCCAGCGGGAAAGGCAGACGCAGGTGTGCGAGCCGGGTGGCATCCAGGCTGGCTCTGCCGCTCAGGCATGGGGAGCTCCAGCCTCAGCTTCCTGATCTAAGAGTAGCGCCTCCCTCCTCGGGTGGCGGCAAAGGTGAAATGAGTTCCCTTGTCCAGCGTGTCTGTCACGGCTGGCTTCGTGTAGCAGGTGCCGAATGTGGCAGCACCGTAACGGAAGTTCATGCCCGCACGGTGGTAGCCTGTCAGGCAGGGCTGCACGTGAACATGTTTGACTGGGTTTTGAGGGATGATTAAGAGTTTTCTGGTCTGAGCAGTCAGTGCAAGTGCATGCAGAAGCACCTAACGATATGGCCCGTACAGGCGCCGTGTTAGCTGGGTGTTTTAGGCTGCTAGGCTGCTGAAATGCAGCATACCAGAAATGGCTCGGCTTTTGCAATGAGGATTTCATTTGCTTGCAAGCGTACAGTTTCGAGGCTGCAAAGATGTCCAAATCAAGGCATCATCAGGCGATGCTTTCTCCCCAGAGACTGGCTGCCGGCGGTCCTGGCAAGGCACATGGCGGTGTCTGCTGGTCTCTCCCTTCCCTTCTGGGTTTCGTTGCTTCGGCTTCGGGCTCCCTCTGGCTTTCTCCCTGTTTGAAGTCATCCCATTTATAAACGGCCCAGTAAGAGAATCCTCTGGGGCCATACTTTACTGAAATAACCTAGTCAAAAGGGCCTCCTGCAATAAGTTTATGCCCACAGGAATGGATGAGCTTTAAGAACAGATCTTCTGGGGTACGCACAGTCTCAAACTCCCACACTTCTCCAGAGAAACAGAACTGTCAGGAAATACATATCTATATGCATGTCGATGTGAGATTTATTGTAGGAACTGGCTCATAGGACTATGGAAATGGGCAAGACTGAATTCTGTAGGGCAGGCCGCAAGCTGAGAACACTGATGAAGGTTTCGATAAGTTCCCCAGGAGAAGCTGGCTGGCCGTAGTGGAGATGGAAATTCTCCCTTCTGACTGCTGAAGTCCCCAGTTCTCCCTTTAAGACCTTTTGCTGATTGGATGAGACTTCTCTCATTGCTGAAGGTAGTCTCCTTTGCTGCATGTAGATGCAATTAGCTGTAGATGCAATCAACTGATGATTTAGATCTGCAGAATACCTTCACAGTAGCAATCGGCCGGTGCTTGCTTGACTGAACCACTGGACACCATCATTGAACTTAACCCTCACAGGAACATGCCTGGAACATGGGGTGTGAAGAGGAGGAGTTGGGGGCGTGCTGTAGACAAGGAGCCTGGAAATGTTTGAACAAGGGAACAGGAGATGTGATTTGCCTTTTAGAAAAGTCATCGTGGGTCTGCAGGCTGGAGGCACAGCCCTGGAAGCAGGAGCTGTTCAGGGCATCTTCCTGTGTGGGCTGTGACAGGCCCCACCCTGATGGGACAAGGAGGGACAGGCAGGCTCAGGGTACAGAAGGGAGACGGAGCCGAGCCAAGGCAGGAGGAGCAGGCAGGAGAGCAGATGCAGGGACACGCTGAGGCGTCAGATTGGGCGGGGCTCACTGACCATGGGGTGGGACTTGGGGGGGGCAGCAGGGCTCACAGTGGGGTGGGAATTGAGGTGGTTGGTAGCATTTCTGTTTTACAGAGAAGGAAACAGCTTTGTTCACTGGCTTTCCTGCAGTCAGACAGTGAAACACTAGCAAGCCAGGTTTCGGACTTGAGTCTCTCTCTCTGACTCCAGAGCCCGTTGGATATTTGGAAAGGTGGTTGGAGCATTTAAGAAAATAGTAATTTATTTGCTCACATAACCGAAGGATGCAGAGGTAGGGCTGGCTGCAGGCAAGGCTTGATCCAGCAGCGCAGGCATGCCACCAAGGATCTGGTTTCCTCGGGGTTAGCGTCGTCCTGGGACTCGCCCCCTTGTGGCCCCAGGATGGCGGCCACAGATTCCAGTGGTGGTGTGTGTCCCTGTTGCAGCGTTCCCACCTGGAGTCCTGGGAGTTACTGTCACTACCTGGCCGAGTTCACGTGGCTCTCCCCAGGGCAGGGGCAGGAGAGGGCAGGTGGGCTCAGGCTTGGTCGTGTGTCCCACCCCGGACCCCTGGGGCTGCTGGGTGAGGGGCGGGAACGCCGGGGAAGACTAGTAGTCAGTCCCCAAGGTATTTTAGACCCAGACAGCCCCACGTGCGGGCGCTCTCCTCTGCCCTGTTCGAGTAGGCGTGCTTGCTTTAGGGAAGGCAGGAGTCCCGAGGCGCCCCTGGAGCGTGGCTCTGAGAACTCTCTCTTTTCATGTAAAATCAAGGGCAGGAGAAACAAATTGACCCAGAAACTTTCAAAGACTTCTACAACTGCTGGAAGGAGACCGAAGCCGAGGCCCAGGGGGTGACGCTGCCCTTGTCGGTGATGGAGCACCTGGATAAAAACGAGTGTGTCTACAAGCTGTCGAGCTCCGTCAAGACCAACCGCGGCGTCGGCAAGATCGCCATGACCCAGAAGCGCCTGTTCCTCCTGACGGAGGGAAGGTCCGGCTACGTGGAGATTTCCACCTTCAGGAACATAGAGGTAAGAGGCGCCAGGAGCCAGGCGGGGGAGCCGGCACGGACCCTCTGCACGTCCGTACCTGCCCGTGCCTCAGTTTCCTCATCTGTAAAGCAGGTGGTTGTGAAGACCGTAAAACGCGCAGGGTACCAAGCATTGGTCCTGCTCTGTCCGTGTTCACGCGCGGCTGCGTTTCTGATATAATCGCTCGCTCTTGTGAAGGGAGAAACGAGGAGCCAAGCAGACACGGTCCTGCTCTGGCCTTCCTGTGAGTGAAAACAGGAGACGCTTTGAAGCGAAGCCGTCCGTGGGCTGGTCCTGGCAGGCGCGTGTTGTTTATCTTACAGCAGTTTACGTGCCTCTTCCATTTTAAAAGTCGTCCTTTAAGAGGAAGTCGGGATTTTGATCCTGACTCGTCTCAGGCCTTACCTTTATTTCCTAAAATCGAGAGGGCTGTGAGAGGCAGGCCTGGCACGGCACTGCTCTCCATAACCAGCGTGTGACGTTCCTCGACACGGGGGCAGGACAGCCGCCGCTGCCAGCACGGACGACGCTCACCGCTGAACCTCAGCCCTCGCTGCAGACTGTCCTTCCGTTGCTTTCTCCAAGCCTGCTCTGCCTGAATTCCTTGTAGAATTCCGAACCAAGAGAAGGCGTTAAGGAAGTGAAGGAATGCGCCGTTCTTAAACTCTGGCAGAACCCAGTCTGTGGGTCTGCGTTCATGCACTAAGGGGGCTCGCTCACGCCGCACCTGTGCTGCTCAGACAGCTGGGCCCCGGAGCGGAGAATGGCGCCGCGTCCTAGCCCGGCTTCCGTGCGCTGCAGTGTCTTCACGGGTCTCGCTGTGGCCTCCCTCCCCTGCACCCACCAGCCTTGATTCTGGGGAGCCCTGGGGACCCACCCAGGCTCTCCTGGGGCCGGGGGGGGGTCCCTAATCTTTCCAGTCTTCCTTTCTTCACCCTTCGTGTTGGACAGTAGTACAGGTGGCCCCTTCCGGCTCCTTCCGCGCTGAAGCCAGAGAGCCCTGCCTTTGGCGTGTGCCCAGTGCCGCTGCTTGCAGACCAGCTACCCTTGAAGTTTAGACACTCCATTGCCTCTTTCTCTTGTTGATCCAAATGTATTTTGAGTGTGTGATTTTACTGAATTTTCTTTTCTTTTTCTGCCACTGTAGGAAGTCAGAAATACCACAGTAGCTTTTCTGCTTCTGAGAATACCTACGTTAAAAATTAAAACGGTGTCCAAAAAAGAAGTCTTTGAAGCGAATCTTAAGGCCGAGTGTGACCTGTGGCACCTGATGGTGAAGGAGATGTGGGCTGGAAAGAAGCTGGCCGACGACCACAAGGTCTGGGGACGGTAGTTGGTTTTGCTCTTTTACTGTAAATCCAGGTTTGCCGCTGCACGAGTCCTTGTAATGCCCAGTTGTTCACTCTCGGACGTGGGCCCCGCGGTGCGTCCATGCGACTAGGTCTTGCCGGAAGGCGGTGAGCTGGTGTGGCTGCTCTGGGGCAGAGCCCGTGGCTTTGGGCGTCGTGGGGGTGGAGCCGCGGGACGGCCCTGTGGTTGCCCCTTCACCTCCTCCCCGCTTCCCCTTGGGTTCCAGTGACATCCCCGGGAGTGGAGGCAGGAGCTGAGTCCACCCTGCCGCATGTTCGGGGCTCTGAGCGCCGTCCCGGCCGAGGCGCTGCCGTTGGCGGTGGCCAGGGCCCCCGCGGTCGGAGGAGCTGGGGCCACGTTGCTGGGCGAGGGGCGATGAGTGCCTTCTGGGCCTCATGATTTTACTGCCCGCAACCCTCTCCCTTGTGTTAATATTTCCCGGAACACGGCCTTACCTGTTTGCCCACACAACGCCTGTGACTGCCTTTGTGTGCCAAGGGCAGAGTTGAGCCGTGGGACACAGACCATTTGTGCCCCAAAGCTAAAACGTTTACTCCTGGCCCTTTATGGGGGCAGTTTGCCGACCCCTGGTTCACAGCCAACACCTCTCCACCGTGATAGAGGAAAACAATGAGGTGACTTCAGCTCGAAGTTCACCATTCCATTCGTTCAGGCTCTTCCTATTGTTTTGGAAACAGAAGCCCCTCTTCTTTGACACTACTACAGTGTTGGTGTAATGGTCCCACAGCCCAGTGACTCCAGAGCTTTCATTGTGTTGAAATCGTTTCCCCCTCAGGACCCCCAGTACATCCAGCAAGCGCTGACCAATGTCCTGCTGATGGACGCGGTGGTGGGCACGCTGCAGTCCCAGGCTGCCGTCTACGCTGCCTCCAAGTTGTCGTATTTCGACAAGATGAAGAACGAAAGTAAGAGAAGCATGTATTTGACATGCCCGTGTCGGCTCGAACGCCTGAAGTGATTTGTTTTATCAATTGCAGCTCATCTCAAGTTTCTTAGTATTTTTTTGGGGTGGGGGACTTTTCAAGTCTAGGAAATAGGAAGGGGGTATGAATCACTTTTTGCATGATTTTAGTTACTTCTATTTGAATTTTGCTTTAATTTTTAAATGATCCCCTAAAGCCTGTTGTCTTATGATTTGTGCAAAGGAAGCGGAGGCTCTCCAGAAGCTACGTGTTGCTGTTAACGTGCTCCCGCCACAGTGGACATCTGTCCAGTTACACAGCAGGAGAAAGTTAATTTAGGAAATGTGGAAGAGAAAATGGGGGTGTTTTCAGAAATGACATCTGGTTGTGTTTAGCCGCTTCTCTGAGATGCAATTCACACGCCATACAATTCACCCATTTAGAGTGGACAACTGAGGGGTTTCTAGTATAGACTCAGAGTCGTGCAGCCAGCACCACAGTCAATTTTAGAACATTCTCGTCACCCCAGAGAGAAACCCCTCTCCCTCTCACAGTCACCTGTGTTTTCCTCAACTCTCCCAGCCCCTGGCAACCACCAGACTACTTTCTCTTTCTATGGATTTGCTTATTTGGGGCATTTCCTATAAATGGAACTTACCATATGTGATCCTTCATGGCTTCTTTCATTTAGCTCAGGGGTTCTTAACGAGGGGTCCATGGACCACCAAGGGGGCTGTGGAAAAATTTCAGGGTGTCCGTGAGCTTGAATTGAAAAAAAACATGATTCTTGTGGGGACATGTTGGTGCGGGTGTGATATATTTATTAAATAATACACAGTGTAGTGTGGACTTAGTAAGGGGTCCGTGGTTTTCACCTGATGGGCAGAGGGGTCCCTGGAACAAAAAAGGGTAAGAAGCCCTGCTTTAGCTTAATGTTTTCAAGATCCACCCATGTTGTGGCGTGGATCAGGACTTTACTTCTTTGTGTCACCAGTAACAACGGCCCGCTGTGTGCGTACGCCACGCCGTGCGTCCCGCCGTGGCTCGGATGACCACCGCTGCTGTGAGCCTCCGTGTGGGCCTCCGTGAGCACACGGGCCTTCTTTCCTCTTGGGTTTGTGAAAGTCCTTGCCCTGGAACTATAAGCAGCCAACCCCAGTGCTGTGCTCGCTCACCCTGGCCTGTCGCTGTTGGATCCCACGTGTCTCGAGGGCCGTGAGCCGTGGCCACAGCCGCCGGCAGGTGCCTGGCATTGCCGCAGAGCCTGTTGGCGTGTCTCCAAGTCCCGGGACCAGAAATTTGTTGCTCCGTATTTTTCTTTTCCTTAATTAGGAACAAAATCAAACAAACACTACACTTCAACTGTTTTTTCACTCTAACTCATGACAAATCTTTGCCAAAAGTGGATAGAAAAGACCTCTAACGCCTCTGTAAACAATTTACAGAGTCACCAGAGTAATATACAACCAGTGAAAGCTCACGCTCACTTATTACCCGTCTCATTCCATTAGGGCAAACGGGGAACCATCTAGACTCAGTGTCACAAAGCACCTTTGAGTTACTGATCCTTGTAACAAATCCAGAAATATTTCCTGTGTGTAAAGCTTAATGAGGGAAAGATATGGTCCACAACACAAGAGCTTTGGCTTGAGGTAATAGCGTATGGTCTTATTCATGATGGAAGGTCTAGAAATGTAGAACATGGGGTGACAGCGTAAGATTTAGCAGTTCGCAGCAGCAGGTGAAGGGGTATCGGCAGAGGTGGCAGCTTAGCATGGTGGGGACCCCCGTGGGAGTCCTGGTCGGCCAGCTACAGTGTATCACCTAACATCTGTGCATTTCAGGTTTTTCATCTTTTTTAAAAAAATGGGCATCGTAATATTAACTTCATGCAGTTGTTGTGAGATATAAATGAAATGAGGTGAGAGAAGTTCTTGACAAGTAGCTAATGAACAGCCACGCCCCCTCCCCTGCCCTGAAGGTCGAGGTGACTGCGTGGTTAACTGACGGACAAGGCTCTGAAGGCGTCCTGGGGAATTCAGCAGAAGGGGACCACAGCGGGGGCGGGTGGTCCCGGTTGAGTACGCCTGGAGAACAGCTGATACAGCTTAGCAGCTGGGAAGAGCACTGTGCTTAAACCAGGCAGGGCAGAGCATTTGACAGATGCTCTCCCGTGCCAGTCCCTTCACCAGCTGTTTGGAGAACAGATGAGCAGGAGGATGCCTGGTTTCAAAGAGAGCTTCACATTTCCAAATGCCAACGTTTTACCCAGAAACTGGTACCCTAAAGAAAGCAGAATTTACGAGGCTCTTGGATGAAATCAATCTCATCATGCCCAGTGAACTAATACCGAAGTGTTTGCATTTTAGTGCCCATGGCAGTTCCAAAAACAACCTCAGAAACACTGAAGCACAAAATAAATCCTTCGGCAGGAGAAACTTTTCCACAAGCCATCGACGTCTTGTTATACACACCAGGTAAAGAGATATTTTGTTTATTGCTAATTTTTAAAGCAATCTGATAAGTTTATATTTGTGTTCAAGGCCAGCCCTGAAGTGAGAGAAGATAGCATGATAGAGCAAATGGGGACAGCACAAAAAAAAGAGGTGTTTTTCTGCCTTGTTTGGAGGGGAAATGTTGAGCGATGAGGTGACCGTCGCCTCCGGGGGGCCAGTGCCTGGGGGAGGAGAGTTTGAAATGGGGAGGAGCTCAGCTCGTACCTTCTGCTTGGAAGCAATGGTCCCGTATGTTTGCACAGCAATTCACAGCCTATAAAGCCCCTCTGCACACATGGCTCCACACGGAGGTTATTTAATCAGATCCCATTGTCACTGTGAGAAAATGGCTTCACCCCAGATATTTATTTTCTGAGAAACCGTAAAGACATTTTTCCTTTACTGATCTGAATGTATTACAATTCAGTTCTTTTCGTTTGGTGGAGAAGTATATTCTTCCTTCTATACACGAAGCTTCCGATTTCCTCCGAGTTGCTTTAGGATGGTGAAGGAGAAAGAAGCTGGCATTGGCAAATGCCTGAGTGTAAACAGAAGTCCCTGTTGTGGTGTAGGTTTGAAATGGTCAAAACACTCTATTTAATCCCCGTTTGTAAAGAAGGGCGGCCAGGAGGGTTCTGCTGAAGGTTTCATAATATTGGAAGACAAAGGCACTTAGTTCTAGGCAGTAAGAGGGATTTTAAAATCCAGTAACTTTTTCTTCAGTTCATTCATGTCTGAAATGTCTGACGTAATTAACAGTAAGCATCTGTATCAGTCAGCCAAAGGGGGGCTGATGCAAAATACCAGAACTCTGCTGGCTTTTATAAACGGTGTTTATTTGGGGTAGAAGCCCACAGTTACCAGGCCATAAAGCATAAGTTTCTTCCCTCACCGAAGTCCGTTGCCAGGTGTTGGTGCAAGAAGGCTGCCAACGTGTGCCAGGGCTCAGGCTTCCTGGGTTCCTCTCTTCCCGGGGCTTGCCTCTCTCCGGGCTCAGCTCCTCTGTTTCCTCCACAAGGTCAGCTGTAGACTATGAGGCTCTCTAGGCTTTGCCTCTCTCCACAAGGCCAGCTGTGAACTGTCAGACGAACGGCTCGTCTCTTTTCCCGGGGCCTTCTCTCCTTCCGCACGACCAAGCTCCTCTGTGTGCTCACTTCCCAGGCCTCCAGCTCAAGACTCCGCATCAGGACTCCAACTCAAACTCCAACCCTGTCCTTTGCCATGTCTTTTATCTTTGAGAGCCCACCCACCAAGGGGCAGGGCTCAACGTCTTACTGACGTGGTCCAGGCAAAGCCCTATCATAACTTAGTCAGGCCCAGAGGAACAGACCAGTTTACAAGCACAATCCAATAGCTATTTTTGGAATTCATAACTATATCAAACTGCCAAACTCTGCTACACTGAGGTAGAAAACAAACACAGTGGAAGACATCCACAAAGCTGAAAGCTGATTTTTTGAAAAGACAAATAAAAATGATAATTTCCTAGCAAGGCAGATCAAGAGGGAAAAAAGAGAAAGCACAAGTAATTGATATCAGGAGTGAAAAGGAGCCTTTGCTACAGATTTTAGAAACATTAATAAAGGATAATAAGAGGATTTTGCAAAACTTTATGATAAGAAATTTGAAATATAAATAAAATGGACAGTTCTTAGAAGAATACAACCTGCCAAAATTTGTACCAGAATAAATAGAAAAGCAAAATAATTCTATAACTAGTAAAGAAATTGAATCAGTGGTTAGGAGCCTTCCCACAGAGAAAACTGGAGACCGACAGGATTTCTTCTGTGAATTCTACCCAGTGTTTAAGGAAGAAATATCCCTATTTACACAAACTTTCCCAGAGATTAGGAAAAGAAACATTTCTCAACTCACTTATGAAGCCAGTTTAACCATGATATATCAATTGTGACAAAGACATTGAGAAAGGAAAGTACAGGCTGTTGTCATGAACCTAGAATGCAAAAAACTCCTAAACAAGATATTGAGAAACCAAATCCAGCAACATATAGAAAGGATAATGGACTCGATCTCAACCAGGTTGGGTCTATTCCAGGAACGCAAGGTTTATTTGCCACATTAACGTAACAGTAAAGGAGAACATTGCCGTGAGCATCTGAGTAGACGCTGAAAAGCTTTTGATGAAGTTCAACATCTGTTCATGACTTTAAAAAATAAAACTCTGCAAACTAGGAGTAAAAGGGAACTTGGTTTGGTAAAGGGTACCTGCGGAACGTCCTGTAGTGACCATCACACCTGCTGGAAGTGCTGGGGCTTGAAGGACAGCCTCCTGCCCACTTCAGTTTGCTCTTGTCCTGGAGACCCTAATCATCGAGGGAAGCAAGACGGGAAAAATGTGTAAGCATCGGAAAGGAAGAACTAAAACTGTTACCATTTGCAGAAGATATGATCATGCACATAAAAATTCCAAAAGAATCCACAAATTATTATAATTCACAATCGAGTTTAGTGAGGATGCTGAATAAAAGGTCAATATAGAGACATTTATTATCCTCTTATATGCCAGAAACAAACAGAAAGGAAAATTTAATAAAATTACTACTCGCAGTTTCCTAAAAACTTTCAAATACCTTGAAAAAAAATCTAAGAAAAGATGGACTAGACAGTGCCATAGAAGACTGTAAAACACTGCTGTGAGAAGTTACAGGAGCCCTGAGCCACTGAACGGCTGTATCGTGGTCACGACTTGGAGGGCCTGATGCTGTCAAGGTGTCAGTTTTCCCCAAATCTTCAGTGTCATCTCATCAAAACCCCATCAGGGGTGTGTGAGACTTGACAGACTGACTCTGAAGTGCTTGAAATGCAACGGGCCAAGGGCAGCCTCGAAGACCAGTCAGGTGGCACAACTCATTTACTGGGTATCACGACTTTTTAGAGCCTTGGTGGTTTGGATAGTGTGGTATTGGCTCAAGGAAAGACAAATCGAGCAATGGAATAAATATCCCAGGAAGGCAGACACATTTATAGCTCCTTGATTCATGCCAAGGAGGCACTTCAGAGCAAGGGGCCAGTCCGGCCTCTCGGTAAATGGCGTTGGGGCATTTGTATGCCCATATAGATAAGGGAAACTGGACTCTACCTTGGATTGCAGCAGTCATCGGTTCCCAGCGCGTTGAAATCTAAGTGTGACAGGTAACAACAACCAGCACATATAAAGCAAGCTCCTGGAAGGTAATATAGGGTACAGTCACAACCTTGGGGTGAGGAGAAGCGTTCTTAAATAGGGCATGTAAGAGAAAGGTTGATGGACTGTATGTTAAAATTAAGAACTTTAAGGACATACCCTCAAGAAAGTAAAAATTCAAGTCGTGAACTGGGAAAAAAATCTGCACCATGAGAGAATCAATGAGGAGCTTCTGCCAAAATATATAAAGAATGGCTACAAATCAAGGAGAATAAGTCAACTCCAAAAAAAAATGGGCAAGAGACATAAACACTTCACTCAAGAGTATATCCAAATGGCCAGTGAAGGGACAGGCAAATAAAACCACCATAAGATAACCTCACCCCGGTAGAGTGGCCAAAACGAGAGACTGACAACACTAAGTGCTGGCGAAGGTGTTGGGCTCCGCGAGCTCCGCTCCGGTGGAGTGGAAATTGGAAGAAGCACCGGGCGCCTGCCGCACCCTCCACACAAACCTCCTTTCAGTTCCTGCTACACACCCTGTTCCCTCTGCCTGAAACTCCACGTGCCCCCGGGCCCTTACCCGCCTGGGACCCAGGGTCAGGAAAGCCGTCCCTGGCCGCGTGTCCTCGAGCACCGTCCCGGCTCTGATGCTGGCCTCTGGTTGGAGCCTGCCTCCCTCACAAGGCCCTGAGCTCCGTGAGAGCTGCTCGGCGTCCGGACGCGCCACTTGGGCGTGACCAGCGCCTAGCGTGGGCCTGGCGCTTCGTAGGCGCCCAGTGAGCACCCGTGCCATGGTATGAGTCACCCGCTCAGGACCCTTTAAACGTTCTGGGTTCTTTCCCCTGCAGGGCATCTCGACCCGGCAGAGAAAGTGGAGGACGCGCACCCCAAGCTGTGGTGCGCTCTACACGAAGGCAGAGTGACCGTGTTCGACGCGTCCTCGTGGTCGGTCCAGCAGCACTGCTTTAGAGTGGGCACGTCTAAAGTGGTGAGTGCGCCTGCGGCTTAGGTTGTGGCCGTCGGCCCGCGGGGGACAGCGGGGCACGTTATCCCGCGGCGTCGCTCCGACGCCGTGAAGCGGGAGGCCTTTAATTGGCGTCGAGTTGTTCAGTTAAACGTAAGTTTGTCCCGTCCTTTACTTATATTTACCTGAGACCAGATGGCGCTATACCCCCCACCCCACCCCGGTTCTGAAAGTGGGGTTCAGTGGTGCGAAATGGCGCTGGAGGACACTCGTGTTTACCTTTCCTATAAGCTAAGGCGGATGTGTGGAACTAGTTTGACGTATTTGGGGTTAAGTCCAATTTAAATCAAATTTGCGGGGTATTATCTTCCCGTGATTGAGAGACCTTAATTCTTTGAGGTTTTAGACTAATTTTTTAAAACCAAGAATAACCTTTTCATTTTGGAATAGTTTCAGCTTTTCGGAAAAGTTGGAAAGATAGTGCAGCGAGTCTCCGTCACCTCGCACCCAGCTCCCCCGCTGCTGGCCTCTTTCGTTCCCGTGGGGCGTCCGCCGCGGCTAAGAGGCCGACTGTTTATGGGCACCATGCCCGATGGGCATCTTACCGGTGCTTCCCTGTGTCCCCCTCGTTCCGGGGTCCACCCAGGCACCACGTTGCCTCTGGCCGTCATGCCCCTGGCCCCTTGCGTCCTGGGAGGGCTGGCCGGCTCCGTGGAAGGCGCCCGCCCGGGGCTGCGGGCTTGGGAGGGGTACCAGGCGGGACGCGCCCCTGTCATTCCCGCACACGGCGGCAACGCGGCTCGTCCCTGGGGAGTCAGCCTTCCTCGCTGGGGGAGGGGCTGCCCGCCAGCTTCCCCCGCTTCCATCACTCTGTCCTCGGGAGCTGCCACCAGGCCCAGCCCGGGCTTGAGCACAGCACCTCAGCATGGTGTTTCCTATCGAGGAGGTGCCCGGGGGTTCCTTTGGGCCCCGCTACACCCCCAAAGAGGAGGCAGCTGCTGTGCTGGTGGGCGGCTGGGAATGGCGGCGGCGAAGGCAGGGTCCCGTGTGGCTTGCGTTTGCCAGGCTCCCTCACGGTGTTCTGTCAGCGTGCCTCATGCCTTG
>PVKH010028312.1:0-12867 GCA_004027955.1 Chaetophractus vellerosus
GAAAAAGTTTCTGTATCAGTCAGCTAAGTTTCATGAAACAGAAGCCAATTATAGCTAAATTATTAAAATAATGTTTGAAAGGAAATTGGGTTCATACAATCTACAATGACTTTAGTTTTTGAAACCTTGTTGAATTATAACAGGATGACCTTGACCAAAAGCCCTATTCAGAAATAATTGTATCTTTGGAAAGAAACAAGACCTGTAGGTTTGCCCAGCAACAAACCACAGTTACAAGGGATAGAGTTCAAGGTCTAGGGGTCAGGAGACACCATTGCTTCTTAGGGAAATGCTTATAGCAGGGCATTTAAAGAACTATAATACTGATGATGCAGAGCAAATTTTTTGTGAAGGATCATAATCTTGTAGAAGAATTGCCCACCACCGTGGCACCTTGAGGAACGTTTGTTACCTGATTGGAAGAGAAGTTTAACCGCAATCTGATCTCTTCAGAATGTCCGTGTTTCAGTAAGGATGACTTGGAGCTTACCTCTAGTATTGAAAAAAGCAATAGGCAGGGATAACTAGAACAGCAGAGACTGTGGCCCTGACAGAGCACATGCTCTGGGTGTCTGGGGCTTGTCTGGTGTTTCTCTTGATGAGGCCAATGTCTCCAGCTCCTGTGAGGGCAATAGCATCTGCTGATCCTCAAATATATCTTCAGGCATGATTCTGAAGCAATTCTGGGTCAAAACCTGTGTGGGAGTCAAAATAAGGACCCCCTAAAGATATCCACATCCTAATCCCTGGAAACTGTGAATATGTTAGCTGGCATGATACAAGGACCTTTGCAGATGTGATTAAATTTAGGACTCTGAGATGAGCAGATTATCCTGGTTTACCCAGGTGAGTCCAATCTAATCACATGCATCCTTGAAAGTGGAAAACCTATCCTGGCTGAGATCAGAGAGAGAAGTGATCAAAGAAAGGTCAGAGAGATGCAGTGTTGCTGGATTTGATTATAAAGGAAGGAGGCCACAAGCCAAGGAATGCAGGCAGCTTCTAGAAGGTGGAAAAGACAAGAAACCCAATCCTCCCCTAGAGCCTCCAGAAAGCAACACAGACCTGCCAACATTTTAATTTTAGCCTAGTGAGATTCATGCTGGACTTCTGACATGTAGAAATGCAAGATAATAAATGTGTGCTGTTTTAAGCCAACATGTTTATAATTTGGTATGGTGGCAATAAAAAACTCATGCACCTTGGTGGAGCAACACCCAGCCTCTGGGAGCGGTTGTACCAATCCCCGACCACAGGAGGACGTTTGAACTGGCTCCAGTAGTGAGGCAGGTCCTTTCCAGGTCTGACCCATCACACATAAGAAAGCATCCAGGTGATTCTTGGACGTCTCAGGGAAGAGCATCACAAACGCAAGGACGTAGGAGTCCTGGAGCAGTGGTTACTGAAGCAATAACAGTAGTAAATATAGATGATAGTAATAGCTAGTACTTAATCTGTGCCAATTACTATTTAAGCACTTTACATAAATGAACTCATTTCATTCTCACAATAGACTCAGTAGGTAGGTAGAAGTCTTATCTCCATATTACAGATAATAAAACTGAGGTACAGAGAGGTTAAATAACTTTCCCATGGTTACTAACCTAGTAACGATAGAACTCCATTGAAACCCAGGCAAAAGAGACGCTGAAGTGAACTACTTTGAAACTCCAATGATAACAATAATAACAACAGGCAGCATTTACAGAGTAGTTATCATATTCCAGACACTGTTCTAAGTATTTTATACACATTTTCTCATTTTATTTTTCACTTCGTAACAGTCCTACGAGAGAGGGCCATTAATATTTGGATTTTACAGAGGTGGGTTCTGAGACACAAAGAGGTTAAGTAACTTGCTCATGCTCACAGCAACAAAAGCAAGAATTTGAGCCCAGATCTCCAAGCCTGGATCCTCAATCATTTAGCTGTACTACTTGGAGAAATTTTATTCATACTCTAAATGTAAAGGAGTACACCCCAGGGAAATAAGTTGGCTTATTTTTTCATTGAGAATTCAAATTTATTCTGCTCTATAAATGGTTTCTTATATACTTTATTGTTAAGCAAATTCCCTGACAATAAATCAGAAACTTGGGGAAAAGCTAAAAGTCCTAGGGAACCATTTATACCATTTGGAGCTCTGCAATGTTTAGGTAAAATTATAAAGAAATATTACAGCATGGTTACAGGCAGGGACTTTATCTGATAGATCTAGTATTCGGTCAAAACTTTACTAAAAACCAGCTGAGTGAGCTAGTACAAGATATTTTGCCTCAAAATGTCAACATTTTGTCTTTAAAATGTGAATTATAATACATACATACATACTTCATAGTTTCATTGTGAGCACTAAATAAGATAATTCATTTTTAAAGTACTTACCAAAGTGAATTATATACAGAAAGACCTTAATAAATGTCAACAACTATTTTTATTCTTTTTATTATTGGTGGTTGTATAGGGTAATTTTCAATAATCAGATTGGGCATTAATTGAAACTTGTTAATTTTTTATAGACATCCCAATATCAAGCTCTGATGAAGATACACAGTAGATATTGACAAAATCTTTGTTCATTTAATAGTATCCAGTACTTTCAGCTTTTACAAATATGTTCAAACATTTATTCAACAAACGCTTGAATTCCTTCCTTAGGCAAGATGCTGCACTGAAGATGTTGGCAATATGAAAATGAAAAGACACCACTTGTCAAAGAGACAAGAAATAAATTGGGGAGATTGAGATGCATACGGTAAGAGAGTTACAGGCAAAAGCCAATGAGAGAATGGAAGGGAAAATTAACCTAGCTTTTGCATTATGAATGCTTCATTAGGAATGTAGATAGACTTTCATTCATCCTGGGGTGATCTAATAATTTTAATTCCAGTGATTGTCTTTGTATGAATAGGTGATTGAGTTCCATTGTTTCATTGCAAAGCAACAGCACCAGAAAGTAGAGACAGAAGGTGCATCCACTGCCTGTGCACTCGTCCAGATGCTACTTCTGATTCTGGGATGAGAAGTCACTCTCTATCACTCTCACTGCCACCACCACTCCAGCAAAATGGAAATGACACTAATCCAGTAGCTTACATTTAAATACTGTCTGCTCTGTGAAATTTCCTAGAAGACAGTGCTTATGCTTTATCTATTAAAATATCAATAGTTTGCCAGTGGGAAAATCACTACCACCACCACACCCTTCTCCCTACACTTCCCACCTCCACAATGGATGGAAGCAGGAAGGCACAGAAACTTCTTTGGAGTCATTTTTTCTATATGCCTATCTTTCCCACTAGGTTCATTTCTGTGAAGAAATCATGGAATCATAGACCCCCACCCTTGGGTAAAATAGCCCTAATAAGTATAAATATTTATAAGGTAGCCCATTGTGTTCCCTAACAACTTTTATCATAATAATAATGGCCAACACACATGTAACCTGGCAGTGTTTTAACTCATATTTTAGCTCATATATTAACTCATTCACTTCTCAAGAGAAACCTATGATTTAGGTGCTATTATATCCCTGATTTACAGATGAGGAAACTAAGGCACAGAAAGAGTGACTTGCTGAAAGTCATGCAGCTCACACATGGTGGAGGTGGGATTGAGCTTGTTGGTCTAGCTCCAGAGTCTGTTAAAATTTTTACATTGAGTTCAAATCCATTTCAGGGAGCGGAGGTGGCTCAAAAGATTGGGTGCCTCCCTCCCATATGGGAGGTCTCAGGTTCGGTTCCTGGTGTCTCCTAAAAAAGAAGCAGACAGCAAGTGCAAACAATGAAGGGGGGAGAAATAAATAAAATAAATCTTTTAAAAAAAAAGAAACTATTTCATTATTTCCCAAAGTTACTCATTATTATTATTATTATTCTGAGTACATTTTCATAGATTAATTACAATCCTTGCATTTTAAAATTATAAAATGTTAGTCTTGGAGGACTCTCCAGAAATCAGCAATATTACTAGACAGACATAATTTATAAGTAGAGAATTCTAACTCATCTCCCACATTACCAAACCTTTAAATATTTTAATTCAACACATCAAATACCGTGTTTAACTCAAAACAATCTCATTTCATTATGAAATATTGTTGGATCTATTTACTACTTATTTTATAAAATGTTCCCCAGTTTTTTCATCACTCAGTTCATTCCTCTGCTCTACACACACACCAGTCTCGGTGTCTTTTTGTAATAAGGCACAACAGCCACACACCAATCTCCAGCTAGAGTCTTGTCCAAGGCAGAGCAGGATAATTACACCCCTAGAGTCAGGTTCTATAATTCTACAGAATAGCAACTAAACATCGATTGGCTTTTCAGGGGGTTTTGATGTCAGTGAGGCAGTTGTGTTAGTACTGGAGAGGCAGCATTGGTTCATAATGAACTTGAAGTCAGGCAGTCTCCCTCTAGATAATGTTCCCCTGCTCCTTCTGGACTCTAGTTATTTCAAACTCTGCTTGAAAACCTGGCAGTTATTGCCTAAGCACTTATCTTTCTCATAACACCAGGTTAGGGACCAGGTGTTAGGGTCCACTGCAGCTCTTTCCAACTACTTCTCCTATAATCCACCTCAGTTGTTATGTGGCTACTCTCAGACTTGCACATAACAATTTTAACAAATATTTTGCCCTTGAACAGTTCTTCATACATTTTCTTTTCTTCCTGAGCCCACAGATAGACTATTTTCTCATCCTTTCTTGCAATTAATTGTGGCGTGTGACTGATTCTAGGCAATCAAGTGTAAACAAACTGACATGTACCTCTTCTAGGGCCACAGACTCCTCCTACATACAGTCTTTCATTTTCTTCCTGCAAACAGATGGCGACAACTCCAAAGCAAATTAGGAAGCAGTTTTTTTAGTTTGCTAAAGGTTGCCAAGCAGTATACCAGAAATGGATTGACTTTTACAATGGGGATTTATTAACTGATAAGTTTACAGTTCTGAGGCTGCGAAGATGTCCGATTTAAGGCATCCACAGGAAATACTTTCTCCCCAAGCTGCAGCTGTGGGTGATCAGGCACATGGTAATGTCATCAAACGATGCTTTCTCCCTGAGCTGCAGCTGTGAGCAATCAGGCACACAGCAGCATCGACTCTCCGCTCCTCTGGGCCTTGTTGCTTTCAGCTTCTGGCTCCAGGGGCCTTCTCTCTCAGCTTCTGGTTTCCTCAGAATCGCTGCAGCTTTTTCCTGTGAGAGGATGAAAACTCATCCTGGGTCACCTGATCTAATCAAAGGCCCTTAAAAGAAGTGATTTAATCAAAAGTTCCCACCTAAAATAGGCTTCCGTTCACAGGAATGAATCAGCTTAAGAACACAATTTTATGGGGTTCACAAAAGACTCTATTGAAAATGGTGGAGCCACAGAATGGAAAGGGCCTTAATCCCAAAGTTACCATCTGGAGAATTTCTGCCCAAGAAGGTCACATAAATTGAACTGCTAATTATGCAAGAAATAAAAATTTTATATTTTAAGCCACTGATTTATGGTAGTTTCACTGGGACAGGAGCTAATGCTATCTAATACAAAAAGCAGTATTGGAAGTGGATGCTGCTGAATCAAAGACCTAAAATATTTGGTATTGACTTAGCAGTCGGATGGCAAGTGATGAGGCCTCATTTTGGATAGCTACAGGCTCATTTTCTCCTGAGATCCTGCTTCCCCTTCTATCCCAAACAGTGTTAGAATTATAGTGTGCACAAGGAAATAGAACTGTTTTAAGCTACTGAGGTTTTGGTAAGTGTTTTTTACATAGCATAAACTAACCTTCTCTGACTGACAGAACATAATCTATAAAATGTTCCATTTTTTAAGAAGAAAACAAAAGAAAAATTATAAAAGAATAAAATTAAGAAAACATCTAGGGCCTATATTTTTAAAATTCTATTGAGTGCCATAATAAAACACATGAATAGAAGTAAGACATATATAGTTCTTGGACAGAAAGGCAGCATTTTTGAGATGTCCATTCTCCTTAAATTGTTATATTTTTATTCAATATTAGCCAATAAGTTTTCCAATAGGCTTTATTTTCAGGGGAAATAGAGATAAAAAATGACCAGGAACCACACTAAAGAGAAAAAATATTATAATTAAAATATTTTAATACAAATAAACAATCAGGTTGTCAATAACTGTAAAGGGTCTGAGATTACTTTACAAACTGGTAAAAGACAACAACTTTATTACACATATCACACCAAGAAGCATGAGGATCAGCCTATTTGCCTTGGTTTCTCTTAACCCCCAAATTCCAACAAGGTTGTTCAAAGAGCCCAGAAGACTACTGCATACACAGTGGGTTTAATTGCGGGAAATGAGCCTAGGGCCAAGGACTCAACAGTTTTTGAGCAAGCAGCAAATATTGTGGCAAGCAACAAACAAGCCAGTACACCTCCAGCCCCCATCACAGTAAGTGGGTAGTTACATGGTAGTTATTTGTCTCTATAACCAGCTACAGAAACTTCTCAGTATCAGGAGATATATAAACCTTGCAATATGACACTCTGCAAGATTGTGCAGGGATGGTCAGGACCCATGTTGTACTGTCTCTCCCTATGTAGAATAGTGGGAGCAGATATGATAACCCAAAGGAACATTTAAAAAACATTGGAATCTACTATATGACAAATGTGGTATTTTAACACAATATGGAGAATGTAGATTATTCAATAAAAAGGTTTTGGAGCAATTCAACCATCTGGAGTGAAAAACCTGGATTCCTACATCCATCTTTATATTGCTTTTTATT
Source organism: Chaetophractus vellerosus (assembly GCA_004027955.1). Lineage (NCBI taxonomy): Eukaryota > Metazoa > Chordata > Mammalia > Cingulata > Chlamyphoridae > Chaetophractus > Chaetophractus vellerosus. Next base: position 6,764 of record PVKH010028312.1, read on the forward strand.
TTTCAACCTTGAAAACAGGAAGCCCTTTGTAAGCAAGATAGAAAACACAGAAAACAGATACATTTGATGGCATAATAATTAAGGCATGAAAAATATCTTGAAGAAAGTCAAAAGGTAAACCCTAAAAGCAAGTTTGCAAAGCATGTATATACCAAATATAGAGCTCTTAAATTTTTTTTTCCTAAATCATTACAAAAAACAACAGCAAATAAAATGGGTCAATAAGCAAATATGCGTCTGGCAAAAATACTGTGAAAATAGGCAACATTTGAAAAACATACAATATAATTTATAATTAAAATGATTCAAATAAAAACCACCACAATATATAACGATTTTTCATAGATTGCAAGGATTAAAATGTTTCATGATATGACTGAGAAAGAGGATATCCAATACATTTATGGTAGTTTAAATTGGGGTAACATTTTAGAGGGTATGTTGGCAAAATTCAGACTTCAGGAATTCATATTATGAATATTCTGGCAGTTGTGCACAGACAGAAATGCAGATAAGGACTTCAAAACAATGGTATTATATTCAAAAAGGCTTTGAAACAAAGTAAAAAAAATAACACAAATCAAAATAAGATGAGTTGAAAGAATCATTTTTATCCATATATATAGGAACAGGAGAACATTATCTACAGGGAGACTGCCTGACTTCAAGTTCACTTATGAACCATATAAAGAATGATTTCGGGTTTTTTTAAAGATTATTTTGACTATTCTGGGTCCCTTGAATTTCATACAAATGTTTGGCAATTTCTGCAAAGAAGTCAACTGGATTTTGATAGAGATTGTGTTGAATCTTTATATCATTTTGGGATATTTTGCCATCTTATCACTATTAAGTCTTCTGATCCATGAATGTGTATTTTTAAAATGTATTTAGGTCTTCCTTTAGTTCCTTCAACAATGATTTCTAGTTTTCAGAGTATATTTTTTTCACTTGGTTTGTTAAATTTATTCCTAAGTGTGTTATTATTTTTATGTTATTTTAAATTGAATAGTTTTCTTAATTTCAGTTTTTTTATTATTTATTCCAAGTGTTTAGAAATACAATTGATTTTTACATATTGATCCTCCAGTAAAATGTTGAATAGTAGTGATGAGAGCAGAAAGCCTTGTCTTGTTCCTGATCTTAGAAAGAAAGCATTCAATCATTCACCACTAAGTATGACGTTAGTTGTACATTCTTTTAGATGTTAACTTGACCATTTACCATTTCTGGCTTTCTTCATTTGTTTCTGAGGATTAAAATTGCACTCTATTGTTACTTTTTAATATAATGCAGCTTTGCTCCCACCTAAATCCTCTGTGCTATTATTGTCAAATATATGTAAATATCTATGTGCAAAAATACAATTGTACATATATTATTATATTTTACAATTAGTTTTTAAATCAATTAAGAGAAGAGAGAAGAGAAATATGCATTTATGCTGTTGTTTATAATTACATAATTACCTTTATTCATGTACTTTTATTCTGTGTGAATTTGAATTTCCACTTGGGTTTACTTACTGTCAGCCTGAAGAAGTTCCTTTAGTTTAGTATAACTCGACGGGACAACTCATCTCAGTTTTGAATACCTTTATTTTGTCTTACTGAAAGATAGTTTTGCTGGATATAAGATAGTTGGTTGGAAGGTTTTTTTTTTCTTTTGGCACTTTGTAAATATATCATACCACTTCCTTTCAACCTCCATTGTTTCTTTTCTCTCTTTTTCTTTTTTTCTTAGAGAAATTGTAAGTTTACAGAAAAATTATGCAGAAAATACAGAGTTCCCATATATGCCCTGTGGCAGTTTGAAGATTTTTGTGGATTCCAGAAAAGATCATGTTCTTAGAGCTAATCCATTTCTGTGCATGTAAATCTATTTTGGGTGGGAACTCTTGATTGAATTGCTTCTGCTGGGGGCCTTTGATCGGATTGTATGATCCAGGGTAGATCTTGGTCCTCTTACTGGAGCCCTTTATAAAGAGAGAAATAAACAGAGATTCACAGATAAAAAAGCAACAGAGACAGAGAAACCCTGAGAGCCTGAGAGAGAGGTCTCAGAGGCCAGAGGCTAGAATCAGTGGAGCATAGAAGCATGGAAAGAGGACCATGAGAGGCAAAAAAAAGCGAGTCCTAAAGGAGAGGGGAGAGACTAGTCATATACCTGATCACCGACAGCTGAGTTTGGGGAAAAAGTAAGCCTGGGTGGAATCCTGGAGTAGAGACCCAGACCAGAAAGCTACCATAATGCCTTGCCATGTTGCAGGAGCTCAGGATTGCCTGCAGCCAAGCTTCAGCGAGACAGCATTTCTGATGATGCCTTGATTTGGACATTTTTACAGGCTCAGAACTGTAAGCTTTTAACCTAATAAATTCCCATTATAAAAGCCAACCTGTTTCTGGTATATTGCTCCCAGCAGCTTTTATCAAATGAAAACAACCCCCTGCTATTAACTCCTTGCATTAGTGTGATACATTTTTTACTATTTATGAAAGAATATTATTGTAAATGTTATATTAGCTATAGTCCTTTTAATATTAGGGCTTCCTGTTCATGTTCTACAGTCTTATGTTTTGTTTTTAAAATTTTTATTCTATTATTGTATACCTGACTTTAATTCTTCCATATAACAGTGTTCAAATATATAATGCAACGCTGTAAACTACTTTCACAATATTGTTCTACTACATAACCATCCATTGTCAAAACATTTCCATTACTACAAATAGAAAAGCTAGACAACTTAAGCATTAATTCCCCATTCCCTACCCTTACCCTGGATTCTGGTAACCTATTTTTAGTTTCTGACTCCACAAACTTGCTTAGTCTAATTATTTACTATCAGTGAGATCATACAATATTTGTCCTTCAGTTTCTTTCTCATTTCACTCAACAGCAAGTTTTCAAGGTTCATCCATGTTGTTACATGTATCAGAACTTCATTTCCTTTTATGGTTAAATAATATTGCATTGAATGTATATACCACAATTTGTTTATCCATTCACTGTTTGATGGCTTCCATCTTTTGGCAATTGTGAATAATGCAGCTATGAACATAAGTGTGCAAATATTTGTTAGAGTCCCTGCTTTCAGTTTTTTTGGGTATATACTTAAAAGTTTTAGATTGCTGTGTCATATGGTAGCTATATACTTAACTTCCTGAAGAACTGACAAACTGCCATCTACAGTAACTGCTCCATTTAACATACCCACCAACAATGAATGAGTGTTTCTATTTTTCCACATCCTCTCCAACACTTGTGATTTTCATTTATTTAATGGTAGCCATTCCAGTGGCTGTGAAATGATATCTCATTTTGGTTGTGATTTGCATGTGCCTAAAGCCTAATAACATTGAGCATCTTTTCATGTGCTTTTGGGCCATTTGTATAACTTCTTTGGAGAAATGTCTATTCAAGACTTTTGTCCTTTTTCTAATTGGTGTGAGAGTTTGAATTTTGTGAATCCCAGAAAAGACTGTTCTTGAACGAATTCATTTCTGTGGTTGTGGGGCCCTTTTGCATTATATTCAGTTGATGAGACTTTGATTAGATCAGTTGATCACTTTAGGGCTTTTGACTGGACTAAGTTAGTGAAGTATAATCAAAGTTAGGTCTCTGTCCTCTTGCTGGGTCTTATATAAACTGAGAGTACAGAGAGAGAGAGACATACAGAAAAGGGAACTTTGTCATTTTGGCCTGATCATATGTGAGAGAGGACTTGAGGATTGCTAGCAGCTCAGGCTGAATCATGAAGCCCCCAAGAGGCTAGGCCCATAGAGCAGCTCAAGGTTGAAGAAACAAGCAATATGTCTGCTTGCCCGCAGCTCAGTTTGGGGAGAAAGCAGAGCAGCCAAAGCTGAGAGATGAGACCTGGAAAGAGACAGGCCATATGCCTTATTGCTCACAGTTAAACTCCAGGAGACAGTGAGCCTTGAGGGGAAGGCAGGGACCTAGGCAGAAATCAGCTTCCATCTTGTTTCACCATGTGGCAAGATGCCAGGATCACCAGTAGCTGACTTTGGTGAGAAAGCATCTCTGTTGCTTGATTTGGACATTTCACAGCCTTAGAAATGTAAGATTTTCCCCTAATAAAATCCTCATTACAAAAGCCAACCCACTTCTGATACTTTACATTGGAAGGCCTTTGTCAAACTAAAAAGTGGGTTGCTTGTCATCTTTTTGTTGTTGGCTTATAGAGTTTCCTTATATTTTGTGGATGTTATACCCTTATCAGATATGTGGTTTCCAAATATTTTCTCCTCTTACTTTCATAATAAAGTCCTTTGATGCACAAAATATTAATTTTGATGCAGTTCTAGTCACCTATTTTTTCTTTTGTTGCTCATGCTTTGAGTGCAAAGTCTAAGAAACCAGTGCCTAATAATACAAAGTCCTGAAGATTTCCAGTATGTTTTCTTCTAGGAGTTCTATAGCTCTGATTCTATATTTAGGTATTTAATCCACTTTGAGTTGACTGTTGTATATTGAGTAATGTAGGTGTCCACCTTCATTATTTTGCAGATTGGCATCCATTTTTTCCAGCACCATTTGTTGCAGAGGCTATTCTTTCTCAATTAAGCAGACTTGGCACTTGTATTAGTGGACGGGGACTCAAACTAAGTCATGCCTTATGGATGTGGTCGAATCAAAGCCCTAATCTTAACAGATAATTTAATCAAGGAATCCTCAAGTGAATCCAATATAATCCAAGGGTATCACACCCAGAAGAATAGATTAGTTTACAAACATAATCTTTGTCTTTTGGGGATTCATAAATAATCTCAAACTGCCACAGCACTCTTTTAAAAAATCAATTTGCCATAGATGTCAGGATTTATTTCAGAACATTCAATTTGATTCTATTGGTCTATATGTCTGTCCTCTTGCTAACACTATGCTGTTTTGATTACTGTGGTTCTGTAATAAGTTTTAAGATTGGAAAGTGTGAGTCTCTAACTTAGTTCTTTTCCAAAATGGCTTTGGCTCCTCAGGGCCCCTTACACTTCCATATAAATTTGATAATTGGCTTTTTTCATTTCTGCAAGGAAGGTTGTAGAACTTTTGATTGTAATGGTGTAGAATCTACAAATCACTTTGGTAGAATTGACCTCATAACAATATTTATTTTTCCAATACATGTACATGAATGTCTTTCCAATTATTTATGTCTTCTTTGATTTCTTTTAGCAATATTTTGTAGTTTTCCATGTACAAGTCCTTTACAAACTTGGTATGATTTATTCCTAGTATTTTATTATTTTAGTTGCTATTATATATGGATTTTTTTCTCAATTTCCTCCAGATTATTCATTACTAGTATATAGAAACACTACAGATTTTTGCTGTTGTTCTTGTACCATACCACTTTGCTGAATTTATTTATTAGTTCTAGTGACTTTGTTGCGAATGTTTTTAAGGAATTTATGCATATAGGATCGTGCCTTCTGCAAATAGGGAAAGTTTCACTTCTTTTTCAATTTGGATGCTTTTTATTTCTTTTTCTTTTTTCTTTCTTTTTTCTTTTGCTTTTCTTCTCTTTTCTTTCTTTCTTTCTTTCTTTCTTTCTTTTTTTTTTTTTTGGTCTAATTACTCTTGCTAGAACTTCCAGTACAATATTGAATAACAGTGGTTACAGTGGGCACCTTTGTCCTTGTCTTGTTTCTGATCTTAGAAGGAGAGCTTTTAGTCTTTCACCATTGAGTATAATGTTAGCAATGCCTTTTTCATGTATTTCCTTTGTCATACTGAGGAAGTTTCCTTCTATTCTTAGTTTTCTAAGTTTTTTTTTTCATTATGAAAATGTGCTGGATTTGTCAAATGCTTTTTTTTTGCATTATTTGAGATGATCAAATTTTTTTTTCCCCTTTTGTTCTGTTAATGTGGTGTATTACTGTTTCGGTCAGCCACAGGTGTGCCTTTTGAAATATACCAAAGACTGGTCGGTCTTTATAAAGGGTATTTATTTGGGGTAGAAGCTTACAGTTACCAGGCCACAAAGCATAAAGTTCTTCCCTCACCAAAGTCCACGTGTTGGAGCAAGATGGCTGCCGACGTCTGCAAGGGCTCAGGCCTTTGGGTTCCTCTGTTCCCGGGGCTGC
>PVKH010028313.1:0-12865 GCA_004027955.1 Chaetophractus vellerosus
GGTGGGCCGGGCAGGGTGGGGGCACCAGGGAGGTGTTATTAAGGAGGTCAGCCTGGGACCTCCCCGAGCCCCTCCCTGAGCGAGGCTGAGTCACTGGGGAGTGCCTCTCGGCACTTAAATATGGGAGCAGGCTGCGTCCTCTAGAACAGGGGTTCTCAACCTTTTTTGTTCCACGGACCCCTTACTAAGTCCACACTCTACTGGGTATTATTTAATAAACATATCACACCCGCACCAACATGTCTCCACAAGAATTGTGTTTTTTTTTTTAATTCAGTTCACGGCCCCCCGGTTCAGAAGCCCTGCTCTGGAGTCCCTGCCCTCCTCTGAGCAGGCAGTGTGAGGTCCAGCTGAACTTCTTGGGTTTGCAGGAATACAGGCAGCTACAGCTTTACTGGGTGGCTTCCAGTCTTCCAGGGTAGACAGACAGACAGGTGGCCGACAGCGCGATGATCCAGTGAGAGCATCCCTGGGTTTGATTTTGTCTCCGCTGCGGCAGCCCTGGCCCCACCCTTCCAAGAGGGTGCCTTCTTAGAACCTTCCAAGAGGGTGCCTTCTTAGAATATTGAATCTCCGCGTCCACGGCGCCCCTGTAGCCTGCCATCTGGAGAAAGTTACATCCAGGACCCTGGCTGGGCTCCTTCTACAGCATTTCCCTCCCCTCGGGAAAAAAGAATTTTCAGATAATTTTCTGACTATTAATAACATTTCCTGCTATGTCAAACTACGATAAGTATGGAGCTTACCACATCTCAGGGTCCTTGTCTGGCCACTGGGAAATAGGCAAGTGCAGAAAGCTTTGGGAAGCCTGCAGACTGGGAAAAGGTTGATCCCTGGGTCTGGAGCGGGACCGCTGCTCCCCGCAGCTCTAGGAGGAGAGAAGAGGCCGGCTGCCACCGGCCTGTGCCAGGCAGCGGCCCTCCCTCCCGCTGCTTTCTCTCGCCAGTGGAACTAAGAGTTTGCACTTATGAGCGAGAAGGCGTCCCCTAGCTCTGGCCAAGGGAGCCCACCCTGGAACTCCCATCCCACTCAACAGATCCACCCAGCGCTTTTTGAAACCCCAAGACCTCGGCTTGCTCCCCTTCTCCACACCACCAGGCAGGCACCGCTCGCCTTCTCCCACTAAGTGAGCATAACAAGCAAAGAAACTTGACACTGCAGCTGGCAGGAGCCATCGTTTGGAGGCTGTCAGACTTGATGTCGCAAAGACCCGCGATCCGTCGCCCGTCCCCCTGTGCAGCTTGAGATATTTAATAAAGTAAAGCCCTCAGGATCAAGAGGCTGCAATTCCTCCCCACTCTTTGCTTCAGCTCGCACTGGAGTTCTTTAAAGCCTGCCTCGCGTCTGTCTCTCTCTCCAGAAAGCCTTTCAAGCCGCCTCGCCAGACTGACATCTTGACAAGTTGCCACGAGTGACATCTGATTTGTACAAATTTCAAGACTAATAAATCTACCTGTCAAAGCGAAAACTTTAAAAGGAGCTAAGCCCAGCGGGTATAGTTTAACAGAACTCAAGTTGATGAAACTGTAGGATGGAGAAATTATATCTGTCACAATCCACCCACATTAGTTCTGCAGAAATGTTGGCAACTGAAACAAACGTCTTTCACGGGCGTTACCGAAAAAAAAAAAAATTAAAAATAAAAATGTTTTTTTAATCAAAAAAAAGGAGATTGTTAATACCCCGAGTAACAAGTAACAGTTCTATTTGTAAACTAACAAATTTTATTTATTTAATTTTTAATTCCGTTGCAGATGTGAGAAGTGTCTCTCCTCCTACCTCTTGAGCTGTCTCGCTGGAATCTGGACTTTCCATTCAAGCTGGGGCCCATCAATCACGGGGAGGCTCCCCCGCTCCTGTCCCCCGGTGAATCAGAGCACAGCCTGAGGCAGGGCTGGTTTCCCACAGCCCCCCATCGTTGCTGGGCCTCAGGGTTCTCGGCTCCTCGGTCCACACTGAATCACTTGCCCCGCTGCCCTCTGGGCTTGACCTGGAGCCTGTGGTCCCATGTTTCTGGGTCTTTGCTGTGGGATTTTTGCTTTAAGACTGTGGGTATTTATGGGGGTGGGAGTGGGGTCAACCAAGGCAAGGGGGATACCGAGAAGTCTGGCTAACTTTTGATTTTATTTGTATCTTGTCTTCCCTTCCTGTCTCTGACAAGTCCACTTTTGTTCTGAATTATCATCAGTCGGAGGAGAAGCCAGAACTCACAGATTAGAGGAAACCACGGGGGCAGGAAAGGGGGAGCCTCTCAAGATTCCCAGACCGAGGGAATCAAAGAGCAGGGATGAGCCTAAAACAAATCCCCTGGTTGTGGTGTGTATCCTTCCCTGCCACCCACTCACCCCCAGAGTCAGAGAGGAGGATAAACTGCTCTCAGTTCCCAGAAGTGGCCTCCAGTTGCCCCTAAGGGGAAAGCTGTGTTCTGTTTGATGGCAACTTCAAAAAGCCAAAACCCCCACGTAAGTATCGTTTCTCCCACTTTTCCTCTGCGAAGCTCAAAATGGACTCTCATTCATTCGCCCTCTCATCGGGTAAGAAGCAAGGAGGCTGGGACAGCTGGGGTGGACTTCAGATCACCCAACAAGTCGGCCCCCGGACCCAGCACCTCGGGAAGGCCCAGGCCCCCACTCGTAGGTTCTTCCTGTCCCTCCCCGTGTGGATTGCTTCCTCCCTCCACATCCTGAGCTTCTGCTTAATTTTTATCTGGTTGAGACGATATCTAGATGCCAATGCCTTTTTTGATATTTCTTGGCCCACTTGAGGAGCTCATTTTTTTCTGGGTGGTGGTGATGGGGATATTGAGTCCAATGATGATGTTGCTGAATCAGGATGAAAGGGGATTTCGTGTGATAACGGAGGATGAGCCCAGGTCAAGCAAAACCATGCCAATCCTTCTGCAGAGAACTGGGGCTGCCACTGGTTCTGCCCAACTCGATACCTTTTCCTGGCAATTAGATATGTGTCAAGCAGATACCACATACTCTGCCCAACGCCGTGAGTCACGGAGAAGTACAAAACATGATCCCTGTCCTAGAGGAGTTTGCAGTCCATATGGGGTGTTGAAATGGTGATGTAAACAAGATAACACAAAACAGAATAGAGCCTGGTGAAGAACAAAGCAAGTTCAAGGACAAGAGGAAAGCATGGTGAGTGCAAAAGGACCCGGGGCCCAGCCCTGCCACTAACTGACCATGGGGTCTTGCTAAGAACTTTCCCTCTGCAAAATGAGATGGTAGACCAGCCGGCCTGAATGTCTGTGCATTTTCTGTGGATTCTTGAACGGAAGAGAAGGAGTTCTAAGATTATGTCCATAAAGTGCGTTATGAACCGTGAAGTATTCTGGAACTGCTAGTGGCTGTTACGATCCTGGTGGGCTGGGATGAACAGGCCCGTGCCCACTGAAGAACCAGGATGCCATCCAGCAGCAGACACAGCAAATGAAGGAGCAAATGGACCGACAAATGAAACAAGCTGGGCCTCAGAAGGGAGAGGGAATCTAGCCGTGCATGGCTCCCACTCTGCCTGTGGCACCTCCAGCCTGAGCTGCAGCTCCCAACCTCTCAGCTGCACCCTGTGGTAAGCTCCGGGACCTCACCTGGGCAGGTTGAAGCAGGTGAGGCTGGCAGGCCTGGGGAGGTGAGGGCAGCAAGAAGCTACTCAAAGGGAAATGCCAGTGTTGCTTTCACCAAGACAGGACTGGGGTAAAACCACAAAGGCAGGGAGTCCTCCTTGGAAGTGGAAGATCCCGGAACAGCCAATTGGGAATCCTGCGGTGGGACTGCAGACCACCGAGCCACTCTCTCCGCAGCCCCAGAAATGGTCAGATTCACCAAGCTCAGAACCCACAGGATTAGGAGAGACGTACCGGAGTACGGGCTTCACAAATAGCTCTGTTCCTGGGGAGAAGGGGTGGGGGCAGCTACACCAAAATGTGGTAAGTAGATCATCCATTAGACACACCAGGGGCCCCTAATGCTTCTGTAAAATTAGGTTTCATCATCTAACTTAAATTAGCACCACCAGAGCCCCCAATTTATTCGATTCATATATTTGGATTCAATCAGAGAAAACCTCCAGAGATGGCTATGGGGAAACCAAAGCACAGAGAGGTTGGATGCTGTGCACAACTACTCAGCAAGCCAGCAGCAGATTTAGAAACTGCTGGGTTGAGTTTTCCTCTGAGACAGTTGCTTTTTTCTTCTTCTTCTTCTTTTTCCCCAGCAAGCTGCTCCCTCCAGGGAAAAGCTTGGCTGTGCCAAATGTGACTAATAAATTTTTTTTTTTAAGTTCAAAGTTTTTTAGTCTAAAATAAACATTTTGCTTTATATTTTATTGGAGCAACGTTTGCTAACCTCCAAAGTTTCTCGCCTCACAAATTGGAGACCGTTTCCCTCAAGTAATGAGCTTCCCCATGTTTGGACAAGGTGAGTGAAGACGTATGAAGGGCAGGGGCGGTCGGCAAGGTATAGGTAGCAGCCCAAAGTGGGCCCAGGAGGGCGAGGCCCAAGCTGGGAGCTGCAGGCACGAGGGGCTGCCTGCCCCTGGGGTGGAGGCAGGGTGCTTTGCTCCTGGACAGTCAGACTCTGGTACAATCCTATAGCCCATTGCCTCCTTTCCGGGGCCCATTACCCACACAGCAGGAGGAACTTCAGTTTGAAAGGGGAACAGAGGCCCATGGCTTTTCTACTGCCTCTCGGCAGCATTTTGAGTTTTGCAACCAAAGAGAAAAGAGAAAGGAAAAAAAAAAAAATCTTGAACTGTTTTTCAAATGTTCTGGGTCTTGGCAAACCCCAAAATGCCTTTTGCCAAATGCTTTTTCCCTTAATTTTTAAACCTCGGGTGTATTTCCAGAACAATCCAATCCATCTGCTTCTGATTCATTTACACTTAACTCATTAGGAGGCTGTTGCGTAAGGAGGAGTTTGACGTCCCCAAGATCCCCGGGTGAGGGATTCTTCTTCCCCCTTTGAAAGAGAACGAGGCAATTTGCCAGCGGGGCATGGAGCACAAATCCAAAAAAATAGAAAGCTGGGCTTGAGACTCCCAGGATGAAAGTAGCGCTTCTCTGGTGTCCCCACCCATCGTTCATCCTGCTCTGCTCTTTCCCATCAGGTCATTATCATTATTATTGTTATTATTGTCATTAAGGATATAATAAATGGCCGCATATTGTGGTTAAAGGCCTTGTATCGTATTCCACTGTGTGCCATTCTTCATTCATACACTCTAGACTCATCTGTTGAGGCATTAAACAAACATTCCCAACCAGTTGTGAACTACCAGCAGGGCCTTGGGGAGGGAGCAGCCAGGGCTGTGCTCCAAAGACTGACCTCAAAGCACCAGTCCCATCCCCACTGTGACTCCTTGAAGGGTTGTGAACTCTACCAGGAAAGCCCAAGAGAAAAGCCGTGGGGAGAGTGCAGTTTCTAAGAGTAGAAAGCAAGACTGGAGAGAGTGAGAAGGGCCCAGAGGGAGGCACAAAGGGAAAGAGGCTGCTGCTCTCACGGGCCAGGGACTGGCTGGCTAATCGGAGCCTCAGCTGGGAGTTGTCACGGAAACGAGCTCTTTTTTGTCATCCTTTGGGTCCTGGAAAAAAAAGATCCTTCTCTCCCATCTTCCGTTTCTTCATTATCATCGTTCTCACAGTCACCTTTATTCAAAATATTAATATGAAATGCATTGAGTGCCTGCAAGATGCTCAGCCCTGCCGGATCCTAGTTCTGTTACCGCAGGGGACAGAAAAGACAAATGAAATGCCCTTCCCTTGAGGACTTTCCATGAGAGTGTGCCATTGCCTAGGCCACTCAGGCTCCAACGAGCAGGGCAGAGAGGGAATATGAGAGCTGTGCCTGAGCTGGACTGGTCAGGAGCGACTTCATGGAAGAGGTAGAGTCCACACGAGCCACGTGGAAAGATGATGCTTGGCTCACTGGAGAGGAAGACGTATTCCAAGAGGAGGAAACACGGACGAAGGCACGGGACAGGAAAGGACAGAGCGCACTCATCGGGCAGCGAGAGCAAAAATGTTGCGGAACACAAGCCAATAAAAGTAGGTTGTAGGTAATTAAGCTAAGAAGTCTGGATTTAATCCCAAAGCCAAGAGTGAGTCACCGGAGGGTTTTGAGCAAAGAAGTAAGATGGCGAGATCGGTGTTTTAGGAGAAGTCAACTGTTAATATACAGGCTGGACTCATGTGGAGAGAGACTGAAGGCAAGAAACTAGTTAGGAGTCTGTTGCAATAATTTAGGCATGCGGTGACAGGGATCTAGAATAGGGCGGTGGCAGTGAGAAAGGAAAAGGAAGAGCAAACATGAAGCTAGAAATAACTGAACTTGATGACTCAGTGGCCAAGTGCCGCGAAGGAGGGGAAAGAGTTAAGACTGCGCTAAAGCCCAGGAGATGATCAAGTGAGGAAATAACATTTTAAAAAACGGGTGGCATTTATTTAGCAGCTACTATGTGCCAGACACTGTGCTGGTACCTCAAGGAAATTATTTTCATAACCCTCACAAAAGAAAGGTAAAGCAGGTACTATTATTCTCCCTGTTTTACTGATAAAGAACTGCGGCTTAGAAGGATTTATCAATTTGCCCAAAGTCATGTGAGGACTCTAGCATTTAACCACAAGGACTTTCTGCCTTAACCCATTATTTCCCTAAAGAAAGCCTCCATTTCTCTTATCTCTTCACTGACATCCTCCTGCCAGCCATCCCCACTTATGTACCCAGTTCCTCCTGAAATGCTTCTGACTGCCCCTTCACCTCCCTAAACCCAGACGCCTCATTCACATGCAGCTCCGTGAACTTCCTCCTTCACTACCTCCTATGAGATCCACTGTGGGAACCACACGGCTCACATTTTCACAGATTTCCTGGCCTGGAGCTTGGCCCTGGAGCTGAGTCTAAATCCCAGCCTCAACCCTTATCTAGTTATGTAGCCTTGGGCAAGTTACGCAAACTTTTTAAGTCTGCTTCCTGAGTTGTCAATTACAGATAAAAAGGGTTGTTGTCAGGATTATATGAGAGAACAAATGCAAAGCACCTAGTACAATGCCTAGCACATAAAAGACACTCAATAAATGACATCTGGGGGAGCGGATGTGGCTGGAGGGGTTGAGCGCCTGCCTCCCACATGGGAGGTCCCCGGTTGGGTTCCTGGTACCTCCTGAAAAAACAAACAACAAGCAAAACAAATCCCCAGCCCCGGTACCTCTATATATATATATATATATATAGCATTTATCAATATTGTTACTGTTGTTTTTTCATTGGTCCCCTGATTAAGGACATCGTGTGCCAAAGCTTTGGATATAGTAGGAGTTCAATGAGTAGCCTTCCATTTGATTCCTCGATCATTTCAACTGCCATAGACAACATTTCAGGGTTCATTAAGGCTCACAGTCTTAAAATTATTACATTTATCTCAGCGCATTTAAAACAATTGTATGGGGGGAGGGCTGTCCTGACATGCTTAAAACAGAGCATCTCCGAATCTGGGTTGGGAGTCCCATGGAGGCAGCTTGCCCCTGGCCACGAAGCAGGTCAGACAACTCTCAGCAGAGAGCAAGACCTGCTCGGCCTCCTCTCTGGAAGAGGAGCCACTTTCTCGTCCCAGCCAGGTACTTGGGACTCAGCCCATGCTGACGGCTGGTATCAGGGCCCTGCCCAAACCACCGCCCTCTTGCACCTGGTCCAAGTCAGCTCCTGTGAGGAAGGGGTGGAGAGAGGAAAGGAAGCAGGTAGAGCTCTTCTTTGGAAATTAGCTCACGTTGTCTTGCGGTGCCTTATCTCCTCCGTTCTCAGTCCCACTAAGCCCTCCCTGACTACCTCGTCCTTGCCCAGAAGGCCACTGCCCTGGAGAGCCTCCCCAGCAAGACAACCTTGGCTTTCCTCTCTTCTCCCTCAGCCCCATCAAACGCAGCTCCCCCTAGCTGCCCCTAGAAGATGATAAGTCACAGTGAGGTTTTAATGACTGGGAGCTTATTAAGCACTCAGAGCAAAAGAGGGCAATCAGAGCAGGCAAGGGCTTAACCAAAAAATCCCCAAAGAGGAAAGGAGGTAAAGAGGAATGTTTGGGGGGGGGGCTGGTATTTCAGCAGCAGGTATGGAAAGCAAATACCCTACCCTTGATTTTATTCGTATCAATTTTTGCATACACGCGCTTCTGCAAAATGCAGCGAGGGACTTCTGCAGGGGACAAAATATTTTTAAAAACTAAGGTGGAGGCCTCTAGGGGAGAAAAGCAAGGGCAGGCGGTGGGGTTCCTGCAAGGAGCATGCTCAGGGACACAAGCTGGGGGTGTGGGGGTGTCCGGTACCCAGATGGACACTGGCTTGGGAGCCCTTCCTGCAGAGGGGCCCAGTGGGGCTGCTGTGGGGAGAAGGGAAGGCAGAGAAAGAGGAAAACAGAATAAGGGATGTCACTCAGGAGAACTTCCTAAGGAGGAAGAGGGTCCCCTTGGGGGGTGGCCTGGGGCCCTGTATTTCCCCAGGCAGGGGAAAGAGCAGAAGAAGCCTCGGTTAGGCCTGCTGACCCCTGCGCCACTCCTGATGGATGTGCCTCCATCAGCGTGTAGCCTGAGGTGGGGACAGTTTATTAGGCTCTGTGAATTGCCCAGCCATCCTAGGCCCTGGCCATCCATTTCCTCTTTCTTTCTAATGGGGTTTCAAGGCCAATAATGCACAGGGGAGGGTGGCAGGAGGCATCGACCCCCACCCACGTAACTCTCAGGCTTTAAAAATGCACGGGCTGTGCTTGGGGGGAATGTCACTGCTTGGCTGAGAGCATGGGGGGCCCTGGCAGGCAGAGAACGGGAACCGGGTTTAGGAGTGACTGGAAGGTCGACAAGAAAGAAAAGCCAATGCACAATACGTACATAGAAGCCAGAAGTGCTTCTGAGCCCCGTGCTGGTCCTGAACGGCACCACATTCGTCTCGGAGCTGGTGGTCCCGGGCCACAGGGTCGCCTCACTGGACCCTTCCTACTCCCCAAGCTTTGTTTGCATTGACCCCTCTACCTGGAACGTCACTCTGCCACCCCGTCCCCGCCACCACCTAATACACACACAACCCATGCAATCTTCAAGGCTTGCTCCAATCTCCATCTGTGTTCAGGTGCCTTCCTAGCTAACCACACTGATCTCCCATCTTCTAACCACTCATGGAAAGCGCCAGAATTTTTGAGAATTTGAGCCACATGCGACTTTGTCTTTGGGCCTCGTCTGCCCTTCTACTGTTTTCTAGAGAAATCCAGTACATCTTTCTCCCACTAAAAATGACGCGTCCCCCTGAGTTCGGGAACGATGCCACTTGTTTCTCCTGCTTCCAGCACCTCGTTAGGGAAAACACAGAAGGCATCGAGGCAGGAGCTGACTCAGCTTGGGACCTCACGTTATTGACCCCCCATGGCTGGGGAGAGCCCCGGGGGCTCTGAGAAATACCTACCTATCCCTCCTCGTTTCCTCTCGTGAGCACATGCTCTTTTCCATGTATTTTTTTCCTACCCAAAACTGTTCTGCAGAGAGGTCCTCCTTTTCCAGTCTGGTCAAATTGAAACCTCTTTGCACAATGCAAAACTCAGGGGCCCAAAATTGCCATTTCATATCAAAAGATGTCTAAAGTTTTATACTCAAAAACTGCAGCACATGGGGGAATAGACCAGGAGAATTTAACTCACTTAACTGCAATGAAGTCTGGTTGGGGAACTTGCAGCCGTTTGCCCCAGAAGTAAATATCACTGCGCTCTGGCTAGGCCGTGAGGAAGAGAGGGCTTGTCTGGTAATTTTATCATCTTGCAGGAAGAAAAAGGAGAGGAGCAAAAGGGGGATAAGCAATGAGAGGTGATAATCTCTGCAGTCGCGATCACTCTTGTGTTATGGCCCACGCCAAAAATAAAAGATAACCACTCTGGCCATCTCGCTGAGAGGTGGCCTGCTCAGACAGGAGGGCCGCCGCCTGGGGCAGCTGAGGGGGAAACACAGAGAGATAAATGTTCCCGGCAAAGAAAAACGGTGGGGGCAGGGGGAGGTGGGAGTCTAGGAAGAGAGGCGGACAAGACAGAGAGATTCGCCTGTCCCTTCTCTTCCAGAGGGCCTACTACTCAAACAGCAAAAAGACATGTGTGTGTATGTGCATGTATTTTTATGTGTATGTATATGTGTACTGATGTGGATATGGATATGGATATAGATATGGACATGGATATAGTTATGGATATGGATATGGATTTGGATATGGATATAGATGTGGGTATGGATATGGATATAGATATGGATATGGATATGGATATGGATATAGATATGGATTTGGATATGGATGTGAATGTGGATGTGGATGTGGATATGGAAATAGTTATGGATATGGATATGGATTTGGATATAGATGTGAATGTGGATGTGGATATGGATATGGATATGGATATGGATATGATATGGATATGGAAATAGTTATGGATATGGATATAGTTATGGATATGGATATGTTATGGATATGGATTTGGATATGGATATAGATGTAATGTGGATGTGGATATGGATGTGGTTATGGATATGGATATAGTTATGGATATGGATATGGATTTGGGTATGATATAGTTATGGATATGGATATGGATTTGGATATGGATATAGATGTGAATGTGGATGTGGATGTGCATATGGATATGGATATGCATATGGATGTGAATGTGAATGTGGACATGGATATGGATATGGATATGGATATGGATATGGATATGGAAATAGTTATGGATATGGATATGGATATGGATTTGGATATGGATATGAATGTGGATGTGGATATGGATATGGTTATGGATATGGATATGATATGGTTATGGGTATGGATATGGATATGGATATGATATGGATATGGATATAGTTATGGATATGGATATAGTTATGGATATGGATTTGGATATGGATATAGATGTAATGTGGATGTGGATATGGATGTGGTTATGGATATGGATATGGATATAGTTATGAAAATGGATATGGATATAGATATGGATTTGGATATGGATATAGATATGGATGTGGATATGGATATGGATATGGATATGGATATAGTTATGGGTATGGATATAGTTATGGGTATGGATATAGTTATTGATATGGCTATGGATATATTCTTAGGCTCCAAGAATCTTTTAGCCAGAGCAAAATTCTAAACCACCAGGTGGAGGGATTGTCAACTACAGCAAGATTAATGGAAAAGCATACTCCCCAGAAGGAGGTGGAAGTGGAGAGGAATGTGTGGTTGGAAAAGCACATTTTATGCTTCACTTCTAAAATAAATAAATAAATAGATTGCTTTTGTAATATGAATTGCAACAAGTGATACTCAACAGGTTCTCCTAGCTGATATGCCATGATTTTAAAAGGGGAGGGGGCAGGGTAGAAAACACTGGTTCTAGTCCAACCTCCTCACTTCACAGGTAAGAAAACTGAGGCCCAGAGAAGTAAAGGGGCTTGTGCAAGATCACACACCTAGTTCCTGGCTGAGCCAGGAGAAGAACCCAAACCACAGATATTTGTGTTGCAAAAGAATTATTCTTGTGACCCCAAATATCCTGCCCCGTTGGCTTCTGGCATGCCAAAGAGCCTCACCCCGAAAGCATTACTCCTGGACTCAGCCTGTGGTTTTGGCCACATGGATTATGTCCTCAGCATAATGCAGGGTCAGAGTCCTTAAAAGGAAGGAATCTTTATTGGGCAGTGTCATGATGTCACAGAAAAAGTATGGGCTTGTGTCATCAAGGTTTTGATTCATGGCCCCTCAGTTTACCAGCTGGACGACTTAGAAAACTACTTAACCTCTCTGAGCCTCTATGTCCCCATCTGTAAAATGGGTACCCACCTCACAGAGCTATTGTGAGAAGAAATGAGATCATGTAACAAAAAGTGTGGTGTTTAGAAGACATTCTGTTATTGTTCGTTTCTCCAGCTCCATTTCAAACAGACCTCATGAGGTCAACAAGTGCTCATTTCACGGATGGCAACACTGAGGCCCAGACTAACACCCCTGTGCCCTAAGTCCCAGTCTAGCACTCTGTCCCCAACAAAGCACTCCTCGGTTGCCAAGAGCTTGCTGCCCGGCTTTGAGCATGCCTGCTGGGACACGCTCCGCGCCTGAGCTCTCCAAGTTCAGTTGACAATTGCAAAACCCTGTGACCACCTTTCAAAGTGCTTTTATAGCCTTTTTTAAGGGAAATTGTTCTGAAGTCTCAGCAGCTTTGGAGAGCCTGTCCCTGGTGGCCTGAAGAAAGGGCTCAAGGAACTGTTAACTTTAAGTTAAAGATGAGGAAAGTTTCCCCTATGAGTCAAGTATGGAAAGTAATAGATAACTGTATTAGTTTCCTGCTGCTGCTGTCCATATTGGCACAAATTCAGTGGCTTAAAACAAAACAAATTTATTACCTTGCAGTTCTGGAGGTCAGAAGTCTGAGGTAGTTCTCGGTGGACCAAAATCAAGGTGTTGGCAGGACTGCGCTCCTTCTGGAGATCTGGGGGAGCATCGTCCCCTGGCCTTTCCCAGCTCCTGAGGGCGGCCTGCGGGCCTTGGCTCATGGCCCCTTCCATCTGCAAAGCCAGCAATGGCCAGTCACCTCCTTCTCACACGGCCTCGCTCTCTCACCTACTCCTAAGGGCCCTGTGATCACACTGGACCACCTGGGTAACCCAGGACCACCTCCAGACCCCTGGTCAGGTGTCCAGCAGCCTTCATTCCATCTGCAACTTCAGGATCCCCTTGTCCTGTGACTTCATAGCCCCAGGCTTTGGGGACCGGGCACGGGCATCCTCAAGTGGCTCTCTCTCTGCTTACCACAGTTCTCACCCACCTTTCCCTCTGTGTTGACAGAAG
>PVKH010028314.1:0-12874 GCA_004027955.1 Chaetophractus vellerosus
ATAAAATAAATAAATCTTAAAAAAAAAAAATTTACAACATACTAAAAAGGCCTTTCCCACGTGGAAGCCATCCTCAGCTGCAAATCTGAGGCACACTGCCTGCCCTTCCAGTGTTCCACATGGTAAAAGGAAATGCTCTGCACTCATGATTGGCTGGAATAATTGCACAGTATCTACTGTGTACCTAGGGCCTGTGGAGGAGACCAGAGAACCGAGCCACCATCTGGTCCCTGCCCTCAAAAGGGCTGTAGGAAGTCAAACCTTTGAGAAATTTGTGGGAAGCCTTGCAATGGGTAGGACGTGGCTAGGCAAGAGCAGGTGAGGGGACAACAAAGCAACAAAGTGCCTAAAAGCCTGGAGGTGGGAAGATGATCTGAGCTACCCATTAGTTTGTTCAGGAGATACAAGAGAAGGATGGGGATAAAATGGGAAATTCCTGAAATCTCTGTTAAGTTTGAGGTGAATACAGTTGGCGGTGGTTTTAGTTTGCTGTTGCTAAAACAAATACCATACAGTGGGTTGGCTTACACAAGGGCAATTATTGGGTCATGGTCGTGAGGCTAGGAGAAGTCCAACACGGAGGTGGCAGCAAGGCCATGGTTTCTCCCTGAAGACTGAATGTCCAGGTCACATGGCAATGCATATGAGGGTGTCTTCTTTCTTCTCCATCTTCCTATGGCTTTCGCTGTGTCTGAATTTCATTGTTTGTGAAGGTCTCCAGTAATTTGGTTTAAAGCCAGCCTGACTCAGTGAGGCCACACCTCAAGTGAAGTAACCTTCAAGAGATCCTGTTTACAATGAGTCCACACCCACGAGAATGCAGATCAACATGTCCACACTGGGGTTCAGAGGTCAATCCACCAGTGGTGAAGTATCACTGCAGCAGCAAGTGGCTAGTGAAGCAATGTGCCCAGCGAATTGGAGGGAGAAATGTCTGGAGACCAGCTGGGAAACCAGCAGCAATCCCAGACTGCTGAGGAGCTGGGAGAAGCAGAGGATACAGTCAAAACATCAGGCTGGGACTCAGGAGACCTGGGTTCTAGTCCTGGATCTGCTGTGGGAGCTTCACAGAGTCACATCTCTGGTCTGGGCCTTTCCTTAGAAGTGAACTTTACTATCTGACAACCTACAGGTGATCTTTGAACTGGGATATGGGAATTTGCCATTTCAATGGGCATTTCCAACAAGGAGGAGGCTGACTGGGAGCCCTGGGATAAAGAGGAGGGAGAGACGCCAGAGGGCCCCGCCAGAGAAATGGGGAAACCAGGGGAGGGCCCCGTGCGGGTTTGGCAATCCCGTTTTCAGTTCCTCCTCTCTTCCCTTTCCCTAATTGGTGAAGGCAGGACAAAACAGAAACTCCCACAGCGACCTCACCGCCCCCTCCCCCTCGACCTTCCTCCTTTCGGGGTCACAAAGGAGCCTCGTTCCCCATCCACCTGGCACCCTTTCTGCACCCAGCTTCCTCCAGAGTCACGCGAGTCGAAGCCGGAAATACGGAGTCATCTTCCTTCTCATCGTCACAGATTCCGTTTACTAACAACTCCCCGTGCCCAGGCACCGCGATCACAACCTTAAGGCATTTTGTAAAATGCAGCAATTCTCTGCGATGGTCGCTGCGGGAGAAACTGGGACGTAAAGATGTGAAGAAATCTGCACGCGGCCACACCCCCACCAAACGGCGAGGCGGCGCTGGGAGCTGAGGTCGGACTCCCCAGCCAGTGCTCTGGAGAGTTTCTGCCCGGCCGCGCGACCTTCGGCAGCTCGGGGTGGCGTCCCTCACCTAGAGCGGTTCCCGCGAGCCCCCCGCGGCCGCGCGCCTCCCACGTGCCCTCCCCGCTCCCGCCCCGCCCTCTGCGTTCTGGGCGCCCCGCGCGGCCTGCGGGCCGGTGGGCGGGGCCGAGGCCGGGGAGGCGGGGCCTGGCGGGGGCGTGGCTGGAAGCTTTAAAGGGGCCGGGGCGGCTGGGCGGGCTGGAGAGGCTGCGGGCAGCGGCGAGTTTCTTCTGGCTTCGGGGAGGGCTGCGGCTCGGTCACCATGTCCCTGGCGGCCTCGGCAGGCCGGAGCCTGGGGGCCGTGTGGTCCCCGACGCACGTGCAGGTGACGGTCCTGCAGGCGCGGGGCCTGCGGGCCAAGGGCTCGGACGGCACGAGCGACGCGTACGCGGTGATCCAGGTGGGCAAGGAGAAGTACGCCACCTCGGTGTCGGAGCGCAGCCTGGGCGCGCCCGTGTGGCGCGAGGAGGCCACCTTCGAGCTGCCGCAGCTGCTGCCCGCCGGGGCCGCGCCCGCCGCCGCCACCCTGCAGCTCACCGTGCTGCACCGCGCGCTGCTCGGCCTCGACAAGTTCCTGGGCCGCGCGGAAGTGGACCTGCGGGAGCTGCACCGCGACCAGGGTCGCAGGAAGACCCAGTGAGTGCTGGCCGAGGGAGGGGAGCCGAGGGGCGGCAAGGGGCCGGCGGGCCCTGCGGGAAGGCGGGCGCTGCCGAGGGGGCGCGTGCGGAGATCACCGCGCCCTTGCGTGGCAAGGGGACGGGTGAAGAGACCCTCAGAGAGGGACCGCTCCACTGGGGACCGTGTTCTTAGCCAGCTTCAACTCTTCGGCTCTTCCGCCCCAGCGCGCCCAGAATTTGAGCTCCTTGGAAGAGCGGCGTTTTTTTTAATCTGTAGGATGTCACTCGGTGCCTGGCACATAGTAAGCATTTCCTGGATTTTTGAGGAATTGAAAATGTATGTGCCGGGAGCAGATGTGGCTCGCGCGGTTGAGCGCCCGCCTCCCACACGGGAGGTCTCAGTTCGGTTCCCGGTGCCTCCTGGGGGAAAAAAAAAAAAAAAGAAAGAAAGAACAAGCAAAAGGAACCGGAAAAACAAACAAACAAACAAAAAAAAACCAATTCAGGGAAGCCAATGTGGCTCAGAGGTTGAACACTGGCTTCCCACATTCTAGGTCCCGGGTTCAGCCACCGGAGTCTCAAAATATATATAGAGGGTGTGTGTTTAATACACACATTAGTTTATGTGAGAAGTGTCCTCCCTGGACTGGACGCTGTGAGCTGGGAATGTGGATGGGCCAGGGCGCAGTGAGGGTGTCTACCCGCTGACACCTGCCCGCCCCCCCCCCCCCCCCCCGGCCCTGGAGGCTAAGCCAGGGACGCCGGAGGAGCGTTGCACACTGTGCGGGGGAGGGCGGGCAACCAGAATGCGGGCTGCCCCTGTGATAGTTATCCACCTCGCCCCAAGAAGTTGGTGAGAAGAATTTGCCTCTCCAAAAAGAACGTTAGAACAGTTGGGTCTTTCTTTTCTGACTGAAAAAAAATATTAGCAGTTTGCCCTGGGCACCAGATTAGCAAGGATTTCCCAGTGATGGCTGGAGCCTGGGTCAGCCCCTGGCCAAGCCAGCTGGGAAGTAGGCCTCCTTTCCTTTTGGAGTTTGTCAGGCTCCTCACTCCGCCTGTTCCTGATGGGTGCCAGCTCAGGTACACCTCCCCAGTCAGGGTATTCCTTCTTCAGGGAAGGGGGCAAAAACCACTTGACTCCAGGGTGACTTATTTGTTCTCTTTCACAAGTGCTGGGAATGGGCAATGCTTAACCCAGTGGAACAATTGATAATTATGCTCCTCTGGTATACCAGAATTTTGTCATTCAGCTTAATTGGGTTACTTTGCTGGACCTTAAATATGTAAGCCAATCATTTCACCACCTAAATCTTACACTTTATGAAGCAGGCTGATTTACCTGGTGTATTTTAGATACACGAGGCATTTTAGCTTTGTCTTGTGAGGGAGAGAAAAGCCGGAGGGTATGAAGTTACCAGGCTCCATTCGAGTCCGGTTTCAGCATGCTTGCTTGCAAATGCAATACCTGGTTCACTTATCTGGCCAAAGATGAGCAGTGTTTCCTGGACTCAAATCAGATTTTTTAAAAAAAGTTATCTCATGGCATCATTTTACAAGTCATAAGGAGAGCAGTGTCAAGGGATGAAGCAATGCTAGTTTTCCACCTGATTAAATGAAATTTGGGGCCTTGGGTTGGCTTCCTTTCTCACTTCACCTGGGTGCTGTTGGCCATCCTTTGTTGGGCCCCCAGTCCAGGATGTGTAGATATTAACTTCCGTCCCTGCCATCTGTTTGGCACGGAACATTTTATCCTCTTGTAAGATAGATGGCATCTCTCTGCCAGGGACAGGGATCCCAGATTTCTGGGTCTGGTGCCCGCTTTGGTCCTGACTCATTGTTGGGCTTCAGGCTGCTTGGTCTCTAAACACCCAGATTCCCTATGTATAAATGGAGCTTGATGACAGACTTAATTGATAGCTCAAGATGGTTGTGGGTTCCTGGATTAATGGGGCCATTGTGTAGACTCAAAGCTTGGATAATTGCGTTGTGAGGAATGAGATCCTCCTTAAGCTCCATTTTCCAGGAAGAGTTCAGTCTCTGGACCTGTTTTTCCTCATCCTCTCCTAAACCTAGATGGTTACTCCTGTCTCTATTCTGTGAGCTGGTTACACTTAGTCATAGTATCGACTTACAGAAAGATGGTGCTTAGTGGATGGGTTGTTATAACTGCCAGGGAAGGCTTCTTTGCTTCTCTACCAGGAGGTGAAAATGCAAGCTTGCGGGTCACCCCTTCCTGGGACTTTCCAAGGTGCTGGGGCAACCCCGTTAAAAACTAAGCCTGTCTGATGGCCAGCACATCACCTGGATGCCGGAGAATCGCTGAGAATTGGAGAATGAGCTATGCACACTTTCACTCGGAGTAGCACAGGAGATGCACAAGTTTAACAGAAACTGGTTGGGCCAGGAAAGTCACTTGAACTAGTTGTTAATGGTTGACTCCACCTCTTCGACATTAAAAACCAGAAACAAAACAAAAACCCAGACCTTGGTCTGCGGAGAGAGTGTGTGTGTGTCTATTTTAATTTCTAGCAAAAAAAAGTGCTGCTACAGAGATTGACTTTTGTCATGGATTCAGAAGCTGAAACTCAAGGCGTGAAGAACTAACCATGCTAACATTTCTGTTTGCTCTCTTGCTAAGCCCCTATCTGTCATATTTCTTTGGAGTCAAGAGAATGGTTTTTTTTATCATGTCTCAGAGTTTGCAAACCTCTAGTGTGATGACACACAGTTAAAACATACATTTAATAGGGAAGAGTGCCTGCCCTTTTAGTTAAGAAGAAATTGGAATATATTGATTTTATACTTAAACATCTGCTAAACACCTGAGATCTCAGTGGGCCTTGATTAAATGGGAATCAGTTGAATCCATAGTCACAAAGCAAATCTGAATCTAGGAGACAGAATCAGATGACAAACATGTAGGATTCTCTGCTCAGCTTTCATGCAGTTTGAGAGCCAAGGTTGATTTTTTTTAAAAAAAAAACTTTTAGAATACTAAGAGCAACAAAATTTGGGGAAATGGTCTCTAAGGACAGGTGAAAACAGAATTTATTCAGTCTAGTGAATGGAAGGCCATTGTGTAATTAAATATCATGAAACTTAAAACTGTAACAGTCTTTCAGATATAAAGAGAGAGTTTGAATGAGGGCGGTTAGTTCTTATTTCTGTTGAAGATTGGAGAGGGAATTTGATTGCATATGAAAAGATTTGGATGTTATAAAGTTTAGATATTTTGAAGTGCTGTTAAGATAGTGAGATGCTGAAATAAATTGCCAAGAGAAATTTGGATTACTAAAAGAAATAAGGGGTAGACAGTTGTTTTTCTGGAAGAGTTGAATGCATAGAAGTTACTTAGATGACCACAGAGATCTATAATTCACAAGTTAGGAGAAATCATCATATGTGATTATGTCTTTAGGCTTCCTAAGCACATTCAGAGTTTCATAACAGATTGGAAAATCCGAGCAATGTTGTTACTGGTCAAGTCTTTCCTTTCTTGGGATTCCCCTGAAAGACAACATTGAGCCTTACTGGAAACCCTCCTACCTCTCACCTGCCACCTTTCCCTCCCACGCTGGCATCGGAAACTGATAGCTCAGTGCCTAAGACTGAATTCTCCGTAGGTTCCGGGATAAACAGCCCTATCCTACTTAAAGCAATGGAATGAAATGACTAAGAAGGGGAGGCTACCTCAAAATTTTTGTTTGACTGATGTAAAAGATGTTTCTTTTTATGGTGTTATTTGATTTCCTTTAAAGACATTCAGGTAGCATGGGGAAAATTCTAACTGCATTTTTTCCATCTCATCTCTGAAGTTCATTCATTCTTTTAGTAAATATTTTTTTATACCTTCTAGGTGCCAGACACTGGGTAGATAGTATAAACAGTGGTGAACAAAACAAGCATGACCCCTTCCCTCATGAAGCTCAGAGCCTTGGGATAGACTTTTAAACAAATTAACTCAAAATAATCACATATTGTGATAAGTACTGTGGAAGAAGAGGACAGGGCATCCTAAGAGAAAAGAGCAAGAAAGACATGATTTAAAGGAGATTGTGGGTAGCCGTTCTGAGTGTGAGGCCTGAAGAATGAAGAATTTTTCTAATGGAAGGTGGAGGGTAGTGGAAGATGCCTGTGTAAAGGCCCTGAGGTAGTAACACTTGGGAAGCTGGAGCGGTTGTAGAAGTTGAGGCTGGGGAGCAAGGCAGAACTGTTTAAGAGTAATAGGAAGCCATTAAGTGTGTTAAAAGCCAAGGAGTGGTGTTATCCAATTTGTTTGTCAAAACCTGGAATTAAATAGACCAAATGTGAGGCTGTTGCAATAACCTGGCTCAGACTAGGGTGAGAGCTGTGGAGATAGACAGAAGTTGGTGGATTTCAGAAATATTTTGGAAGTTCAGTTGACTCAGGTCAAGTGAATTTGAGATGGATTGGATGTAGGAGGGGTTGAGAGGTGATAAGAATGAACAGATAAAATAAGGAGAGCTTGGAGTTGCAAGTGAACCTTTTCCCAGGAGTCACTGTGATCCTGGAGTGAGGTCACCATTACTGAGACAGCACTGGGCACTGACGCCTGTGAGTCGTGACTTCTGTTGGAGTGCATTAGTGGGAAATATCATTGAAACCAGGATGTGTATGTGTGTCCTCAAGTATTTACAGTTTTAATACTAGTCAGGTCTTTGTTTTGTAATAGTGTAGCTGGTGTAATCTGAAATGTGTGCTCTAATAGCCGATGAAGTCAATGCTTCAAGGAATACAGGATTAAGAAAAGGAAAAAGTAACATATAACACAAGGAAAGATAAGCCTGTTAAAGACAAATAAAACTTTGAGGCAAGTAAGTGAAACATTTAAATATTTTTCACATTAGGGAAGGCAACTATTTTTATTTTGCTTTAACTTCCTTTTGGTAACAGACTTTTATTGTGTTCAGAGGATGGTCTGATGTGTATAAATAGGATCTGTCATTTTAATTGTGATTATTAATTTTAAAATGTTTTAACTACATTAAAAGCAAAACATGTGCTTATTAAAATGTTATCAACACCAACATATATTTGCTGATATCACGCCTCCTTATCCCTATTGTTATCTTAGATAGCTTTTAAAATACTGCCATTTTAGTTGCCATGTGAGCTGAAAAATTGTGCTTCCCATCCTGTACATTTGGAGACACAGATAGCTCTGGCTTAGCTCCAGAAGGATTCGGAACCCTAGCCCTAGATGGAGAGAGTGAAAGGAGCTCATTTTAGGCCTCTTCTTTATCTTAGAGCAACTCCTTGGTCTTTGGTTCTGGGTCTGAGACATATTCTGGGGCCTATGAATTCCAGCAGAAATAACACCCAAACTCTTGTACGGGCCATTGAAGTAACTCAGCTGCTAGAATCTCTCTTGGAAGAAACTTGGCAATGGGGTCTCCTCCCCTTCAGGTGTCCGGGATGAGGTCTCAGGCCCCAGGTGATGGAGAGGAAGATCAGATTTGACATGCCCTTGCTTTCCCTTTGGGTAGGGACTACACCTGCCTTGTTCTTTGTTGTCTGACCCAACACAGGGGCTCAGTGAATGTCTTGGTGAGGGAGGGATGAGGTGGATGGGGTTCCTGTAGGCACAGAGTGGACTTGGGGAACCGTTCAGTCTTTAGCCAAATGGATTTAGGACCAGGGATGTGCAAAGTATGAAGTCAGAATTCCTTCCTCCAACTTTGCATTCTGGGTCTGGCTTCCTTCTCAGTGCCCTTTCTTCAGGTCAAAGGAGCAGTTTACCTTCTGCAGCTCGGTGGCTAATGATGCCTTTGGCAAAGGAGCCAGTTTTAGCCACTAATGAGAGGAGAAATTCCTTTCCTGCAGGGAGTGGTCTGTAGATAATCTCTTAGGGAAAAATCCAGGGCTTTAATCTCCAGGGTATCCCAGGGGGACACATTTAGGAATGTGCCTGTGGAGAGAAAAAAGGCAGCAGTAATTAAGTGTCTTTTCCTGAATGTTGGCATTTGAATGGAGGAGGGGGAAAGCATTTATAAGAAATTCCAGAAAAACATTTCTAAAAAGTGTGCCTGCCATGCACTTAACTTCAAAATACTCTTCTATTTAAAAAGGACATGGCTAGCCTCCAGGTAGAACAAAGCCTAAGTCCTCCAGAAAACCTGATCTGAAAAGGCCTCGTGTTACCATAAAGAGTGGGAGTCCTGGAGAGTCCTGGGGAGTCCGTGTAGCTGAGTGGCTGAGCACCTGCTTCTCAGGGTCCTGTGTGCAGGGCAGCAGGGGTGTTAGCCGAAGGTTCTGGGTTCTGGGTTTCTAGGTTCTTGGCTTATGTCACATAAAAGAATTTAAGGACACACCATAGGGTAGGCAAGGGAGTAAAGAGCTTATTAAGAAACAGAAAATGAGGAAAGTACACGGCCTGAGGCATGGACCACCGGGGTCTGCAGAGTGAGACACATGCCTGGGGTCCCAGGTCAGACCTTTACTTTAAATTCTTTCCTCCTCCCCCTTCATAATGTTGGGGGAGGGGCCTCAGCTCTTTGCTGTTCTGATTGGTTGCCCCACCTGTCAGTTTCCAGGGGGCCAATGGTGAGGCCTTTTGAGGGTATCTGGGGCTTTCCCTTGACCCTGAATGGGATTCTTGTTACAAATGGGATTCTTATGGCCAGGGTCTCATGGCATCCCTCAGGAGGTTTGCGGCCAGGGTCTCACCGCCATGTGGGCTGCTCCTTAGCCGCCTTCCCCCTTTCACTATACTAACCTGCCTCAATTACCCCCTTCAGAGAGTTTACACCCTTATTCTTAAGGGGGCACTGAAGGGCAATGGTAATTCTTCTGTACCTACTTCCCTCTGGTTAGGGGGAGTAGGCCGTACCTGACAGGGTGTAAACCCCTCTGGCTAGTCTGTTGAGGTAGAGGGAAGATGGGTCCAGCACCCTGGTTGGAACTGGATGAAATCTGCACATGACTAATATCGTGTTGATTCTGGGAGAAATAAATGTAGAATTTAAGATACATGGCCCTAGTAAAAGGTTAAAGAAGGTGGTGGTAAGCAGGCCCCCAAAGGGGACCAGCTGTGACATACTGGACCACGAGAGTGAGAAAGGCCTTCGGAGGCTGCATCCTCCCAAAGTTGATGGGAAACTGCATTCTTCCTTGAGTTCTTTTATGCTCTTGGTTAACTCTAGGGAGAGATTGTGGTGGACAAACAGCGTTTGGTATAAATTGCCAGCCCCAGTTTTCTCACAGCGATGGCTATCCTTAGGACAGCTAGGAGAGGAACGAGAAGAGGCACTGCCCTAGACATAAACTCACAGAGACAGTATAGGCAACAAGACAAGCACATGGCAAGCAAAGTAAAGATAGTACTTGAGAGCCGTTCCTTCATCTTATAGTCAGATTCATTAACTGCTTAGAAAATGAATTTAATTTACTAAGACTTTTAGCAGGTTCAATATCCTTCTGTATATGATCTAGAATAGAAAAGAGTATCATATTCACTAGGCATATAGGTACAGTACTTAGTAGCAATCAATGCACAAGTTCTTCTTTGAGCTGCAGATAATAGATCTAAGCTCCAGGTTTGCAATATCATACATGTTATCTCTCCATGGGAGCAGGCCATAATGCCAACTGTGTTGGTTTAAGTTCTACTCACGTTACTCTGGTAATTATTGCTCCACTTGGTATGTCCTTCACACAGCCAGCCAGCATGCTGCAGCACAGTTGATCCTAGAGAGAAGCTAGCAAGGTAAGCTTCAGTGTTTCACTGACCTGGTGCCTAGTGCCCTTTGGCACTAGGACACAGAGCCGGTCTGGAGGCAATGTCCATTGTACACCTGGCCGTATCGAGTGATTGCCGGCTGCTGCAGGAGTCCAAAACTGCAATGTACTTTCTTTTTTTTTTAATAGTCTATTTTTTTCATTCATTTTTTAAAATTCTTTTTTTTTTTTAAGATACATCGATTACATAAATGTTACACAAAAATTTTAGGGGTACCCATATGCCTGACCTCCCACATAAACATCCTTCATTAGTGTGGCACATCACCTGCACATTTTGGGGCTTTGCCACTAAGCGTGGACCGTAGTTCATTTTGTAGACCACACTCTCTCCCACACAGTTCTGCATGTTAGATGATGACATAAAATGGCCTATATCTGTCATGCAATGTACTTTCCATCCACTTCAAGAGCATAACCAGAGATGTAGTAGATACCTGTATTAGTCAGACAAAGGGGTGCTGATGCAAAGTACTAGAAAATCTGTTGGCTTTTATTTTTTATTTTTTTATTCATATCTTTTTTTTTTTTTTAAGATTTATTTACTTATCCCCGTTGTTTTGAGCTTGCATCTGTTCTCTGTGTCTGCTTGTCTTCTCTTTAGGCAACACCAGGAACCCATCCTGGGAGCTTACGGAGTAGGAAAGAGGCGCTCAATCTCTTGCGCCACCTTAGCTCCCTGGTCTGCTGCGTCTCGTATTCTCTCCTGTGTCTCTTTTTGTTGCGTCATCTTGCTGCTCCAGCTCTCCGCTCAGGCCAGCACTCCTGTGTGGGTCAGCTCTCTACTCGGGCTGGCTCACCGCACAGGCCAGCTTGCCTTTTTCACCCGGAGGCCCCGGGAATCGATCCCTGGACCTCCTATATGGTAGATGAGAGCCAAGTCGCTTAAGCCACATCCGTTCCCCCTGTTGGCTTTTATACAGGGTATTTATTTGGGGTAAAAGCTTACAATTACAAGGCCTTAATGAGTCCAAGTCAAGGTTGATTTCTCACCAAAGTAAGTTGTCCTGTGTTTAAGCAAGACGGTTACTGATCTCTGCGACGGTTCAGCCTTCCTCTCGGCTCCAGGCTGGCATAGGGCTTGTTTGTTTCTGGGCCTTCTCAGCACTGCAGACTATCAGGCAAATGACTCCTCTCTCTTCCCCGCAAAATCAAAGTTCTCTCCTCTGCCGTGATGATGGAGCTCTCTTTCTTACTCCTGTGTCTTCTGTGTCTTCTGGAGTGAGCACCCCTCTATATCAGCCTATCGAGGGGGCAGTGACTTAACCTGGGTTACACCCTACTGACGTGGTCAAATCAAAGTCCTAATCTTAACATAATTTAATCAAAGACATCTCAGCTAAATCTAATACAATCAAAGGGTCTCATGCCCAGAAGAACAGACCAGTTTATGAACATAATAATCCTTATCTTTTTGGGGGTTCATAAATAATCTCAAAGTGCCACAATACCTATTATTGTTTTCGGGGTCAGTGACCAACCTAGCAAATAACTCAAATGGAGAGGTATCATGCAGTGTACTAAAGGCCTGATATGAATGCACAAGAGAGTCTGAAGATACTGAAGTCTATCTCTTAATTTTTATACACTTTCTAAATACTTACAATGCAATGTATAATGTATCAAATGAACTTAACTTTTACCCTGATCATGTTAATTAAGTTATTTTATTTTAGCAGTACAAGAAAAACTACTTTCTCCATTATTTTATGAAAATCTAAGATTCCCAGTGAAATTAAGATTGTCTTTCCTTACCACCACTTTCATATGCAGATTGAGGTGGCCTCTGACAGGTTTTCCTGTTATGAAGTTACTTTCTGTTATTAATATCAATTTAAGTTTCTAATTAATAACGGCTTCCTGGAATTAGCCATTTAAATGCTTCAGTTTAGAAAATGCTTTTACAAACCTTTTATAATTAACTAGAAGTTACTTTACTGTTAAACATAAACTTAGAATTTTTATCACTTTAAAGATTTAATACATATAATGCTAATTTATTTGATTGGTATTCTATAAACCTAGGGAGATAACACTAAACCTAAATAAAATTGAAACCATTATAGTTTATGCAAGGAATGTTCTTTTTTCCCTTCAGGAGGCTAAAACCTCTTTTCTTTAATAACATTCTAAAATTGAATAATCTTAAAAGCATACTGACTGCTAGGTTCTAGAATATATTATATTATAATTGTTTAATTTGTTTTAATTATAATTTAGAAAAGATCTTTCCATAGGTTTCAAGAACTTTTCCATTACTTACTGAAATTAGATAACGGGCTTATTAACCACCCTCATTTTAAAGCTGTTAAAAGGTTTAAATTGGGGAATTACAGGATAACCTATGATTCTTAATTCCCCAGCCTAGAAGATAGAGTTTTAATCTGCCACACCTAGCCCTTCCCTCATAGCTCTTGCAAAGAGAAAGTCCTTTGACCTGGGTAGGTCAAAAAGCTCAGGAAAAACATTTTCCCTTTCCTAATAGTTTCTTTTCAGATTTCTATATGAACTTTCCATCCTGCTTAACCTATTTTGGGCTCCAGGAATATTCATTCACGTATATAACCGTATATTTAAATTTTAACAATTTGAATAGAGCTCTTTTAAGAATTTTCATTGGTTAATTTGATATTACCATCCCAGTGCATGTATACACTGAACAAATAGGCAGACACAAATAGAGAGTTAGACACAAACACACAACTCACTGATGTTACTTATAATTT
>PVKH010028316.1:0-12858 GCA_004027955.1 Chaetophractus vellerosus
TTTTATTACATATCTCCCCTTCCCCCCGCTGCGGCGACGCGCCGAGATTGGACACTGCGCAGGCGCGGCTTTCCCCGCTTGTGGGCCGTCTCTGCGTCTGTTCACGGCCGGCTTTTCAGTTCGCGGGTGGCTGGCTGCGCTCCATCCGCGGGCGACCTGCCCTGCCCGTGGCGGCTCTTGCCATGTCCGTGGCAGCTTCTTGCCCTGCCCACAGCGGCTCCGGCCCGCCCATGGCGGCTTGCCATTCTCAAGGTGGTCTGCCCGCTAGGAGAGGTCCCCGGGAAACGAACCCGGGGCCTCCCATGTGGTATGCCGACGCCCTATCCACTGGGCTATCGAGCTGGCCCCTGCACAATATTTTAAAGTTATTCTTTAAGGACTATAAAGTGTAAGTTGTAAGAGAAAAGAAAATCTACAGATTGGAAGAAAATAGTTGCAAATAGTACGTCTGATAAATGTTTAATAATCAGTCTATATGAAGAACTCTTACAACCCAACAACAAAAAGATGAACAACTCATTTTAAAAATGAGCAAAAGAATTGAATAGATGTTTCTCCAAAGAAGATATATGAATGGCCCATAAGTACATGAAACAGCATTAGCCATTAGAGAAATGCAAATCAAAACTTCATTGAGATACCATTTCACACCCACTAGGATGGCTATTATTTAAAAAAAAAACAGAAACTAACAAGTGTTGACAAGGACATGGAAAAATAGGAACCCTCATGCATTGCTGGTAGGAATGTAAAATGGTGCAGCTGCTGTGGAAAACAGTTTGGTGGTTCCTCAGAAAGTTGAACGTAGAATTACCATATGACCTAGCAATTCAACTTTTAGATATATACCCCCAAAGAATTGAAAGCAGGGACACAAACAGATACTTGTACTCCAGTATTCAGAGCACCATAATTCACAATAGTCAAAAGGTAAAAAGAACGCAAATGTCCATTGTCAGATGAATGGATAAGGAAAACATAGTATATACATACAATGGAATATTATTCAGCCAGAAAAAACGAATGGAATTCTGATACATGCTGCAGCATGGATGAAACTTGAAAACATTATGCTCAGTGAAATGTCAGACACAATCGGACAAATACTGTATGAGTCCACCGATATGAAATATCTAGAATAAACAAATAAATAGAGAATGCATCAGAGGTTGCCCAGGGAACTGGGA
Source organism: Chaetophractus vellerosus (assembly GCA_004027955.1). NCBI lineage: Eukaryota > Metazoa > Chordata > Mammalia > Cingulata > Chlamyphoridae > Chaetophractus > Chaetophractus vellerosus. The sequence goes on from PVKH010028316.1 coordinate 1,188, forward strand.
AGATGGGGAATGGGGAGTTACTGCTGAATGGACCCAGAATTTCTATTTTGGATAATGAGAGTTTTGGTGATAAATGGTGGTGATGGATGCACACCCTTGTAAGTGTAATTGATGCCACTAAATTTTACACTTAAAAAGGGTTAAAATGGGGAGAAAATGGGGAGCTGATGTGGCTCAGGGGTTGAGTGCTGGCTTCCCACTTATGAGGCTCTGGGTTCAATCTGGAACCCAGGTACCAGGGGAAAAAAAAAAAAAACAGGTTAAAATGGCAAATTTTGTTATATATGTTACCACAGTAAAACAAATAAATAAAAAGTTGTTATTACTGAGAAACTAAATAATCAACTCAAATAAATTTGCTCTAAAAATTTTTTTAAAGATACCTAAATTACACAAATGTTACATAAAAAATATAGGTGATTCCCATATGACCCACTCTCTACCCCTCCCACACCTTCCCACATTAACAACATCCTTCATTAGTGTGGTATCTAAAAATGTATTTAATCCTAGCAAAAAAGAAAAAATAATACATTTACTTGTATATGAGACAATTCACTCATCTATTTAAGCAATACTTTTCTTCTTTAATTTTTTTCATTTCTTTCCTTCCTTAATTTTTAAAATTTTAAAAATTAAAAATTTTTAAATTTAAAATATAAATTCTTTACATTTTCTCAGATTTCGTTAAGGGCAGAAATACACCAGATTTGAAACTGAACACATTCTTCTCATTCCTGCCTTCTTCTGTGACTTGATTGATTACACTTTTTTTTTTATCTGCTAATGTTTATCATCCATACTTAGAAAACAGTCTCCATCCGTGATTTATCTTGATCTCTTTATCTGTTGTGTCACAAAGTCACATTACAAGAGATTCTTGGTCCTTAGTTTACAGTAAGTTTGCCCAGTCACAGTTCTTTGGAGGACCCTGCCCCCAGGGTCTATAAAGCACAAGACCCCAGAGGCAGAATATGGCCTGTCCTGCTACCTGGTGTTCTGTGGTTTTGTCCTAAGGCTTCTTAGGTTCTGTGTGGTCTGAGATAAATTAAAATGGATAAGAAGATGGGTTTCAGACATGGGAACCATAACATGATAGCACATAGCATGTGAGAGCACATGATAGAGAAAAGCAAAAGAAGAAAACTAAAATTAGCCCACTCCCAACCTTTAGAGAGGACGATACTTACCGTGTTGGTGTGCTCACCTTCCCTTGGAAATGTTTGCTCATTCTCAAAGTGACTTTTGTAGTCTATACAATTGCTGTTTGCCCTTCTCTAGGCCACCTGAACAAGCTCAAGTAATCATCAGATATTCTTATACATCCCCAACAGCACGGCATTTGAGAACAGACCTGGCCTCTGTTTCAGAAGGAAGTAAATGACCGTTTTGTGTAACCACAAAAGGGGTGGGAGAAAAGATTTCCTGAGTCGGTGACGATCCCCTGTTTAAGCCAGTTTAATAGCCTCGTATGCAGGGTGCACTGGAATGTTTGGCAAGTGGAAGAACACTGAAACGGCATCATTGTGCTGCTCCCTGGCACATGTTTTCCCACGTAGAACATTCTAAATGCTCAGTTCCCTGGAAAATGTTCTAAAGAAGTTTCACTGTATGAGGCTTTGTCTTCTCATCTTTCACAAAGGCCGTTAGCCCTCTGTTCAGGATGGGCTTTCCTTTCCATAGGCATTTCTTTTGGCACGGAGCCACATGGAAGGGTGAGCCTCAGGAGTAAAAAAGGCTTGAGCAGAAGCAGGGAGAGGGGAACATCACTTTTTTTTTTCCCACATTCAAGATAGAGAAGGACCCTGCATTGAAAGGCCTTTCAGTTTGCTTATATAGAAATTTTCACAGAAATGTGTTTATAATGATAACTAAATATTTAATTTTTAAAAACTGAGATAATTTATCAAATGATAAAGTTAAAAAATTATTTAAAACCAGAATATAAAACATGGCCTTTTAGGTTGAAATATGTGATTTGAGTTACTTAAAATGTAAGTATCAAATGTTAAGGTTATCTCAGCTAAGTATATTATATTTATTAAAAATTCTCAATCGCTAACTTTCACAGAAAGAAAATAAAGGAATTTCGTGACTATTGTAAGTTTATGAAAATGATAGTGATTTCTGAGAAGTCACCATCAAGAAGGATTATACAACATCAATTTGTCACATCTCAGTGGATTCTGCATTCAATACAGATCAGCTTTTTAAAAAAATTTTGAGTAAACAAGAAGGCACAGCTGGACCAATTAAGCTCTTTTTGTTTTTCTGTTCTTTTCCTACACACAAAAGTCTAAGAAATTTTTATTTTTTGAAAGCACCACAATATATAACTATAAAAATTGTTAAGAAGATGTAAGAAAGAAGTTTGAAATGTATAGATGATACCAAGATTCAGAGATAGTGATTAAAGGATGGAGTACAAGCCAGGTTATTTTAAACAAAGTCACTTATTTGATCCGATTTTCAGTCAAACTTTCTTGAAGCTATTTACTCTTTGGAATGTTATGAATTTTTAGGATTCTTTGAGAATATTGATCACCTGGTGTTAATATTTTTACTGGGTCAGGATCTGCTTAAAAATGAGATAAAAGCCACATGAGTTTTGTGTCTGTTTGAACAATATGGTTCTACTTCCACAGATGTCAGAGAGAGCCCAGATAGACCCGCATTATAAACACTGATTTTTCAAGCTGTCAAAGAGACAAAAAGTAAATTTGATATTGGGAAAGTCTTGGTAGGAAATGGGCATTGAGGTAAAGACTACTTTTGATTTCTAGAATTAAAGCTTCATGGTAGATATAAGGCAATCTCTTGATAACATGTCAAGTAACTTAGACATTGTTAAAAAAAAAAAAAATTGTGTGTTGCTAAAAGATTCCCCTCAGTGTCAACACATTACTCTGGACTGGTGGGGAAACAGTGAAAATAAAGTTAATGGTGGCATTAATCAGATCTTTCTTTATGTTGACAGCATTTGGAGTTCTTTCTTCTTACTGGGTGGCACTACCACTGTTCTGTTTTGTTTTTTGACTCTATGTACTTGCTGAAAACCCCTGTTGGGCTTGAGAAGTGGGAGGACAGGTAACTTTAGTGTGAGCCAGATGTATGGAATGGGGGGAGAGAAAGGATAGCTTTTCAAAGATTTATTTTTTATTTATTACATCCCCCCCCCTTTCTGCTTACTCTTGCCATGTGTCCATTCTTGTGTTCCTCTCTGTCTGCTTTGTCTCCCCCCCATTGCAGCGACGCGCCGAGACCAGTCACCGCGCAGGTGGCTTTGCCCCGCTTGTGGGCAGCTTCTGCTTCCACTCACGGTCGGCTCCGCTTCAGTTCACAGGTGGCTGGCTGCGCTCTGTTCGTGGGTGACCTGCCCTGCCCGTGGCGGCTTTGCCCTGTCCATGGCAGCTTTTTGCCCTGCCCACAGCGGCTCTGCCCGCCCATGGCGGCTTGCCCTTCTCAAGGAGGTCTGCCCGCCAGGAGAGGTCCCTGGGAACCGAACCCGGGGCCTTCCATGTGGTATACCGGCGCCCTTATCCACTGGGCTATACGGCCGGCCCTAGGATAGCTTTTTAAATAATTCTGTTTGAAACACAGGGTGGTATCAATATAATACTCAAAAGTGGGTGGGGGCTTGGGGAAAGGATCAGTGTGAACCGTAACAAACTCCAGCCTAGATTCAGATAAATAGAGCAAGTCTTATTGTTTAAAATCTTAGAGATGCTTTCAAGAAAATGACATCCCTCACATTTTCTTACTGCAGCATAAAAACAAAGTGGCTGCATAACAGAGTAACAGAGAGTGTTAGTAAATGTGGTTTGAATTATGTTTACATGATACGATACATTTTCTGGGAGAGGTGTCTACCACATAGCTTTTTTATTGCTTGAAATTAAGATTTGATATGGGCTTTTGGGGGGAGCTTTGTCCTTGAAAATCTAATACCACTAGATGGTAAATTGCTCAGAAGAAAGGATTACATCCACCATTTTCCCTGCCTCTCCCCACAGTGCCTGGTACTTTGTACACAATAGGAGCTAAGAAAGATTGCTGCCTGAATTACTAAAACATCACATTCAAAAGCACTTTCATTACCAAATGCAGAGAAAGACCATTTACACTATGGTTGTTTCCAAAATCCCTTTCTGCTAATTAATGAAATCTTATCAGCCTTGAGCTGTAACATCTATTTAGAACGATGGAAATATAATTTCTTTCCTCTTTTATTCTGTCATTCTTGTCCTACCATTTATTTGTTTCCAAAATAGCAAAAACATTTGCCTTTTATTCATTACTCAGGTTTTTGCTGCCAGCACAGTAAAACTGTCTGCAATGTCAGAAGAGATATGTTAAGCTCTGGTACCCAGCTGTGTGCAGAAATACAGTAAACTGTGGACATGCTTATCGCAGTTTCTTTGTGGCATATTACTCTCTATTTCATTATTATTTAATATTTACTAAGAGTCCTGCCAGCCCCCATCCTTTCATTTCCTCCCCTTCACAGGCACCTCCTATGCAGGGACTCTCCCATGCTTCCTTACTCTTCCTCTCCCTGTGCCCACTCCCTCAGCTACCTGCCATCCTAGCTCACCCCACTTCACGGTGCTAAAAAAACAAGCTCATTCCTTGCCACCCCTTGATCTTCAAGGGTCCTGGGAAAAAAAGTGAAAGTGATGTAGATGGAGGGAAAGAGACAAAAGAGATAAGGAACAAGGGGCAGATTTTCAGACCAGGTAAAGTCTATTGAGCAGACATGAGCCATAGCCCCCTTCTACTCTCTCTAGAGACGGCACTGGGGTGGGCAAGCGCACAGATTTGAGGCAGAGGCGTCACACTGGTGGCCAGTGTGCTTAGTTTGCACAATGTTTCAATTTTTTTCTTTTCAGAAATAATATTTGTACACAGAATTTATGTACAAATCTGCATCTGGTTTCTTTTGAAGAAAAATTGGAATTTTTTTTCTGGAACACATTCCTGCAGGGCAACAGTCAGAGCTGATCAGGGCTTCCCAAAACACATCATTTAAGGAGACTCTGAAAAATAAACAAACAAAAAAAAAAAACATGAACACGATAAAAAATATATATATATATTATATATATAATATATATATATAATATATATATATATATATACACACCCAGGTGCCACGGAGACTGCAGCTACCTAGTTGTGTAGGGAAAAGCAGACAGAAAATAGTGAAAAGTTTTGGGATTGGAACTTGGCTCTTTCACTTAGTAAACATGTAACCCCTATAGATATGGGCCTCCACCTTCTCTTTTGGAGACGGGAATAGTGGTGCTATCTGTCCTCACAGGGTTGTTGTGAGAATCAAATAAAGAACATGATTCCAGTGAAATCAGAATGCACACTAAATTGCATGACGGCTAGTTTTTGTTGGTCATTCCTTTGGGTTAAGTGTTATCTCCACTTGGTGCTGTCTACAAACACACACGCATGGGTTAGTACATTGAGTCACAAATGCATAACACCTGGGAGAACACGAGGATGGCCGTGGGTCCCTCACTTCTGAGGTTCCCTTACCACACCTTCCTCCTTCAGGTAGCTTCTAGGGGCCCTGCGTGGTTCTGGCAACTTTGCCGTGTTGCTTCTGAGTTTTCCCCACCGTCAATTTAACTTCATTTGTGAAAGTTATAAACTACACTACTCTCTCCCCCAGGATTCATTCTAAGTAGGCTGAATCCATTGGTGGGATAAGAATAGGCTAGTGGAAGTTTTTCCTCCCTCCCTCCCTACCTCCCTTCCTTCCTTCCCCTACCTCTATCACTCTCTCCTCTCTTTTCCTTTTTGTTTAATTAGAAACAAATGCATGCTTATTTCAATCAGTTTATCATCATTCCAGATCAACCCTTTCTTTAAAATTCATATAATAATTATTTTTCCACCCCTCCCCCCACCTTACATTAATTCAGGAAATGCTGTCCTAACTCCTAATATTCCTGAGAAGCCAAGGATCATGGCTACATATTCTACAAGCCCATTCTGGCTGCCTCTGCCCACCCCCCCCTTACTCCAGACCACACTCCGAGCTTTATCCTCAGTCACCTCTTGCTAACACCTCCCTCTAGGCCACTTGACCCCCAAAACACAGGCACCTGCCTTCTTTGTCTTCCTCAATGCACAGCTAACAGAAAGCTTTTTCGTTTAACATTCTTTACTCAAGGCTTGGCAGTTACAGAGGGACATACATACATAACAGAAAACAATTTGAGACTTAAAACAATGGCACACATAACAATTACACACATAACAGAAAACAAAGCATTATTCTAGAACAGGCGAGCATCCCCTTCACAGGCGCCCCTTCTGCCTTCCTCTCTCCTCCAGCTGGTTGCTGAGTCGCTGAGTCTCTAGCCTCCTCACAGTAAGAACTGACATCTTTCATTGTCTTATTCCCTAACCCCTCTCTACCCCATCCCCATCATTTCTACAGAAAATGCTTCAAATCATAATAATCTCTACAGCATGCGTTCTACTCTCTGGGGAGTCAGCCTTTTTCATCATTAAAGAGAATATTGAACACCCCAGGCTGAGGCATTTGTATTTAACTTATTCCTCTGGTCCAAGTCTTCCACAAGAAAATCTGCATGACTGAAAAGGTTTATCAAAGGAAACCCTCCCCCACCCCAATAAAAGGAGAGTTTGCCTAAAGACCACCATTAAAGCTACTAAGATTCCAGAAATGTTGGGATCTCATATCAAAGCATTGGGATGCTTTTCTGTTTCAGGAGAGACCTTGAGGAGTCCCTTCATGAAGCACAAATTCTCAGGAACTACCTGAAGGAGTCAGTTGGAAGGAAAGCACGCACCGATCCCCTACTGTACTTGGATCTGTGCCATTGTCTGTGGGACAAAAGAGATACCCTGGGATACTCCAAAGTGTTCTAATGACACCATCTGATTCTTTCCTTTCTTCTCTCTTTTGAGAATTTCCAAATACCGTACGAAAATGAACCACATGACTCAAACAGCATCCAGAAGCTGTAGGATTTGTGGTCCCTGTTGCCTCAAGGAACAGGAACAACAAAAATAAATCTTGAAGGGCAAGGTTTACACCATGAGCTCGGCTATCAATTATGTTCTTATATATAGGCTCTGAATTTCAGGGTAGATACCAAAGAAGGAGGGGGTCCTTCTCCCCTGAAGACTGTTTTTCAAGCAAAGGATAAAGAAAGCTTTTTCTGAACCAGTTGTCTTCCAGCTCACAATGTAAATTTATGCCACTGATACTGAACAATGCGTTATTCACACCTGTGTCAGACAGGGAGGAGCGCTTGTCTCAACCTCAGACCTTGCCTTGCTCACAATGATAACCAGTGTTCCAACACCTCCCCCACTTCCCCATTCCTCATTTCCTTTTTCACTCCCAGAGGTATGTTGTATTTCATTTTAAAGTGCTTAGAGACTACAGCAATATGCACTATATAAATAATAAATGGAATGCAATAGAATCGGAATAGTCTTGGACCCCTGACTTTGGCTTGCATCCCAAAACAGACATATTTAGACATGCAAAAGCTGCTTCTTTGACAAGCTAACTAGTCCCCTCCCCCCTTTCCTAAAACTATTTCAATTACTTATTGGGATTTTTGTGTGCCTGTTTGGAGGTTACAAGAAGTTCATAGCCTTCCATCTCTATTGTTTAATGTATATATGAAACATAAAGAATAAAGGCAAATGGTGGTGACGAAAGCACAACATTGTGAACATAATTAACAGCACTGAATTAGATATTTGAATGTGGTTAAAAGGGGAAATGTTAGGTTATACATATGTTACTAGAAAAAAAATAAAAATAAAAAAATCCAAGGAACCACACAACACAGTGAACCCTAAATTAAACCATGGACTATAGTTAATAGTCCAACTATAAAAATATACTTTCATCAATTGTAACAAATATACCACACCCATGCAAGGTGTTAATAATAGGGTGGGATATGGGAACTTTGTATTTTATACCGAATACATAAAATATAAAAAACGTTCTTAGGTAGAGAGCAGTAAAAATCTCTGCTCATTCATATATTTGTTGGCTCCCTTAACAGTATTTATTGCACTCCTTGTTATTCCAGGCAGGCAGGGAACTAACCTAGCCCCAGGTGAGAGAAGGGTGAACAGGATAGAAATCTTTGCCCACCCCACCCCCACCCTGTACCAATTTTACTAGCTCGTGAGCCAAAGAAGCAGGAGGAAAAAAACAGAAAGAATAAAGGCAGAGAAGGAATAGAAAAAAGTGTGTTGTATAATAGAGAGTTAAATAGAACCAACAACAAAGAGCTGCTTATTTAGTGCCAGGCATGGTGCTAGGGTGATGTAGGGAAGCAAAGAGCATTGAGACACGGGTACCATTTTCCAAGGGACATTTGAGTTCCCACAAATGGCATATGCTAGAAGGGCGATGATGACACAAGTTCAGGAAGTTCATCCCAGCTGGGGAGATCAATCTGGAAGGACTTCCCACTTAGGTCTTAGATGGATTTTGGAGATATAAAGAACAAGCACTGGATGGCAAGAAAATAGTTTGGACAGAGGTCTGGAAACAGGAAAGCAACAGGTGGGCTTTGGGGTCCAGGGTGGGTGGGGTAAAGGAGGTTGAACCCAGATTGAAGAGGAACTCACATTAAGGGGGCCTTCATTCTGTGCTGGACCCTTTCAAAGCAATTCTTATCTAATCCTCTCAACAGCCTTGTAATATAGATACTATTATTCTCACTGTGCAGATAAGCAAAGTGGCAGGTTAAGAAGTCGAGAGGACAGGTCCTGGGAGTCTGTGGTGGCCTTTCCTCCTCCCATGTACTGCTGTCATGTGTCCTTTCTATAGCTTTGGAGCCAGGGTGTAGGACTTGGAATTTATCTTTGGACAATAGAAGTCATTCAAGATTTTTTTTTTTTTCAGCTGAGGAGAAATACAATCATATCAGAAAAGAGAATCATCGCAAGAATTCTCAATTCTTACATTTATCAGAGGCCCCCAGAGCAGGAGGGCCGGATGGAGCAGTTAGCAGGCAAAGAGCAGTAGTTCTCGTTTCCTTACTGCCCTTTGCATACATCTGGTAACTGACATAACTTCTTTAGATAATATTCTAATAATTGGAAGTTAATCTGAGCCTTTTAAAATCTGATGCATAAAGCAGCTGAAGTGAATTTTTTCTTCCTTTATTTCATTCCCAGAAGGTTAATTACAACAGAGATGCGTATCCTGAACAGTGCAAATTAAATCACTGAAAAGTTCAGTGCCAGAGCTGGCGGTAGAGAAATTGGGAGAATTATTTAGAAAAGTAGTCTGAAATTATAGGGCAAGCCCTGAAAACATCCATTGTTAGAAATTTAGATGGACAATACTTCAACTAAAGAAAACTGCGTGCTCAAAGATGTTTATTGTCTCATGATATAATAATAGAAAATAAACAATAGTGGCACTTGCCCTCGATGAAATATTATGAATTTATTAAAACGAAAAATATCAGCACCATGTCAGAATATGGAAATATTTATGGATGTAATGTTAAATGAAAATTATAATTTTTAAAAATCAGTATATGTATTAGTAAATACAGGAGAATAATGTAGAAAATGGTAATTGAATAAGCTTGGGGTTGTTTTTTTTCCCTTTAAACTTTTTGCTAACACTATTTTGAACATTTTCTAAAGGTATTATTATCTAAAAGTCATGGTTGCAGGCAGGAGTAGCCAGAGTGAAAAGGGATAGAAACTTATTACTGAGAGCAGAAATAACAAATCACAGTTGGCACTTTTGATGCTAAGTACTAGCAAAAGAAATATAGAAAGGGAGTGGGTGTAGCTCTGTGGTTGAGTGCCTGCTTCCTACGTATAAGGTCCTGTGTTCAATTCCCAGTACCTCCTAAAACACACACACACACACATATAAATAGAGAGAGAGAGAGAGAGAGAGAGAGAGAGAAAGAGAGAGAGAGAATTTTGTTTGCTTTGTTTTGCCCTTGATTGTTAAGTATCTATATTGTTAAACCAAAAGTATTTCATTCTGAAGGAGGGGAAGACATGGAACTTTAAAATATATGTATATATAGGTCTTATATTTATTATTAGGAAAACATTCACTTTATGTTTTTGTGTACGTGTTCATCTGAATAGGTTGACAGGCAGCTCTGCATAAAGGCAGAGAAAAAGATAAGAATTTTAAAGACTCTTTCAGGTACATGATTCTATGACTATCATTCTAGAAATTCACAGCTATTACAGGATAAAGAAATATTTAGCTATAAAGGAAATAATTGGAGTATGGTTAAATATGGCTTATTTCTAGTTAAAAGCATAATTATAGAATAGAGAATAATACACCTTTTTATTTTAACTGGCACATTTATGAAAATGCAATAATATAGGAATAACTGAAATAAAAACTTGCATGGCATTTTACAAAGTACTTTCATAACCATTATCTTTACAGTTTTACATAAAGTAAAATACTGATCCACAAATGGCTAATTATACTTTTAATATTCCTACCTAGTTTAATTTTAGAATAATCATTACAAAATGCAGTAGTTAAAAAAACATTTAACTGCAAATGTCATTGTGAAAGGTACTTTACAGAATAATATACCCTGAACTTAGATTCAACTAAACTGTGAGAGAGTTTATGTTCTAAAATGGATAGCATGAATGTAGACATATAGCACAGCAAAGAACAAAGAGAGAACAGACAATAGCAGGAGGCGCATATGAGTTGCAAATACAATACTTGGTGACACTTACCTGTGGAGTGGAATTCATCAAGAGGGGGTTAAGTCTATTCTTCCTCATAGACCCCAGAGAGCAAGTTTTCCTAAGGTTCTATGTCCTAAAATATGAATGTGAATCTAAGAGAGATAAAACATGGAGTCAAATATCTTTAAGGCATGGTACTTTGGTTGATAAGAGTTGATTTTTAAATGTAGATGAGTTTTGTGAAACTAAACATGAGATATTAGAAGCAAGAAAATGTCTGAGCAGGTAAAGGAGACCACCATAGGGTTAATTGAGATATAGCTGACAGTTTTCCAAAAGATAGGGCAGGGGCCTGGGATGACAATGTCTTTCCGCATGCAAAATATGCAGATGCTGAAGGAACTATGGTTAGCTGTTGGGACTTAGCTCAGACATTCTCTTGGGTGAGAGAAAGCATAAGGTCCAGTCATGTTGCGGCACACTGAAGATTTTGAGTGAGGTGGCAGGGGTCCCACCAGGTACCAACCCTGCCATAGGTGGGTCACTCAAGATTCCTGACTGGCCTGACCATTGAACACAGGGTACCAGCCAGTGGGTTGGCCAAGTTAATTTCCAGGAATGATGTTGCCAGGACAAGGACCAGTCAGATTTCCAGTTTTACCAGCCAGGTCAGATAAGAAATTGGACTCAGGATTTGAAACTCTAATGAGGAGCCCAATTACCAAGACAAAGGAACACCAATTCAGAGGCCCAGTGGGGAGGGGAAGAGCACTGCTTCCCAGGCAATCCAATAGGGAGAGTTAACACTAAGCTCCCACTGGGGATCTTTGAACTTCCTGCCAAACTCAGGAACTAAAGTGGAGCTGAGTCTCAAGGGATGTCAGTGGACCCAGCTGCTACAACAGATATAATCCAGTATCAGTGGAACTTGAACCAGAAGCCCAATGATTAGAGC
>PVKH010028317.1:0-12864 GCA_004027955.1 Chaetophractus vellerosus
TTATAACATGATATGATAGACTTTTCAATATATAGTAATAGTAACACAAATAACAAATATAATGTAGTGGAGAGGGCAAAATGATTTATATGGTTTTTACATTTTATTTGAAGTAGTAAATTATTCAGACTAAGTAGAATATAAAAGATTAGATATGTGCATTTTACTCACTAAATTACAACTAACAGCTTAATATAAAGAGATGCAGCTGAATATATAATAGGTCAATGAAAATGGAATGCTGAAAATACTCAAATAATCCAAGGAGTAAGGGAGTTCAGAAACAAATTCTCAAGGAAAAACAAAAGAAAGAATACACTATTACACCTAAATTCAACCATACCTCTATTTACTTTAAAAGCCAAAGATCCAAATATACCAATTAAAATAGAGATTGAGTTTAAAACACAACAAAATGAGAGACTCAAATATAAACTATTTGCCATAAAGTAATATTTAATAAAAAGATATATAAGGTTACAATAATAGGCTGGAAAAAGTTATACCATGTAAACACTTAACAGAAAAAGTAAACTTTAGAACAAGAAAAATAAGCAGAAATAAAGATGGCCATGACATAATGATGAAAGTGTCAATTCATAAAGAAGATAAAAAAGCTAGCTGCTTCACCTATTTTAATACTAGTTATACTCTGGGATCATATACAAATACATGTATAGAAACCTAAAAGAACATACATTTCCCATGAGGAGACATTATTTAGTCTGTGTCATTGGTATGCATTTGTAAAACATTCTAACACTGCAAACAAGAAGTTTTAGGATTGGGCACGTTTAACGATTTCTACTCTACTACAATGATGCTGATGTACTTCTACACAAGTCATCTTAGTGATGTCAATCAATGGCAGGGCTTTATCAATGAATTGCTTGATATCCATCATTTCCTGGTGACATGAACTGTGCATCATGCCCTCATAGATTCTGAAGGTTACATTGGCTGGATTTACCAAAGTTTTTAGCCTTTCAGCATTAAGAGAACCAAACATCAGGGGAACTAAAGGGTCGCAATCTCCACGGCACTGGAGAATAGAAGTATCTTTATTAGCGCCACTGGTAGGACCCTGTGCAAATGAATCCCGAAGTGGAAGCCAGCAACTTAGTGCAACACCTGCCAGTTTCTGCTGTGTGGAAAGAACAGTACCTAAAGATAAAGCTCCTCCCTGAGAAAATCCTCCCAAAATAATCCTGTTATAAGGAATTCCATTTTTCACCTCTTGGTCTATCAAAGTTTTGACGTTTTCTGCTGCCTGCTTGATTCCAGGTTCGTCCTCTTGTGAATCGGGCGAAACCCCAATAATATCAAACCAAGAAGGCATACTTATGTTCATATTTAATGTAACAGGTATAACGGGCGCATGCGGGCAGATGTATTTGATATGTGAACTTCTGATACCTGCAAAGGCTTCTGCCCATCCACGTCTCTGCGGTGTCCTTGCCGGCGGTGCGCACGATGGCGGGCAGCGGGGCTGACAGGCTGTTGCGGCGTGTACACCGCTGGGCGGCCCCGCGTCGGAAACGGAAGATGAGACGCGGTGGACTCAGGTCAGGGCCCTAGACTTGTGAGCGACAAGCGGGAGTCCTGGCCCGCCACCAACACGGTGTCGCGCCCTCCCTGCCTGCCGCGCCCCCGGGCCCGGCCCCGCGCCCCTTCTGCGCGTCACAGCCGCACCCCATCTTTGATGATATAACCGTTGCCCTCAGAATTGTTATCCCCTTCATTATGCCTGGTTCTTTCTCTCATTCTTTGATTCCCTCTCTACTTTGTTCCCGTCTGTCCATGAGAAGTAATGCATTTGAAAATTAAACTAAAAGTAGGTGTTAAAAACCTTTAGGAATTTAAAGCAACAACAGACCTTATAATCAATAATATATTCAAGACTTTTTACTGCTCAATTTTTATCTATAAAAGGGAACAACAATTGTGTGAATATTAAGTGAGATCCTTGATGTAAAACTATGTGTAAAGTAAAAAATATAATTATTCTAATCCAATCCAAGTTGTGTGCAGCTTCTAAAAACCATCAGGCCAAAAAAGCGCAAAAAGGCTTCTTAAAACTTGGAGCTGGATTTACTGAGTTTTGGAAACTATTGGAAGCTAGTATTTATACAAATCAGAAAAAAAATCACTAGATAATTCATCTACATGTTGACACCTTTATTCGTTCACATACTTCATGTTTAGGGGTGAAATTATGATTTTCTCCGATGTAGGGATTGTGTTATCAGCTACCAAATCTATCATGACAGTGTATATATTGCTTATATTTAAAGCAAGTTCATAAAATCAAATTGAAGAAAGGAAATAAAAATCAGAAATTGGCAAAAGCAATTGAGGGCTATTTTTATTTTCTCTAGGAGAATCTCTAAATACAAAAATGAAAACCGATCAATAAATCCCTAATATTTTCAAATCCGTTTATCATTGGGCTTAACCCTTATCATGAACAAGAACTTTTGTTATATCAGTAATATATATATGCACATATATACTCAATCAATAACACATAACAGCATCATATTCATCATTTTTTTTTAAAGATTTATTTATTTTATTACATATCTCCCCTCCCCCCCTGCTGCGGCGACGCGCCGAGACTGGGTCACTGCGCAGGCGCGGCTTTACCCGCTTGTGGGCGGCTTCTGCTTCCATCACGGCCGGCTTTTCAGTTCGCGGGTGGCTGGCTGCGCTAGATTCGCCGGCGACCTGCCCTGCCCGTGGCGGCTTTTGCCTGTCCGTGGCAGCTTTTTTGCCCTGCCCACGGCGGCTCTGGCCCGCCCACGGCGGCTTGCCATTCTCAAGGCGGTCTGCCCGCTAGGAGAGGTCCCCGGGAATCGAACCCGGCCTCCCATGTGGTATGCCGACGCCCTATCCACTGGGCTATCCAGTCGGCCTCTCATATTCATCATTTAGTTATAACTTTATTTCAATGAAATATCTCAGATTTAATACATGTAAAATACTTAAATCCATTGTGAACTCATATAATCATAAAGAAATGTTAGCACTTATGATGATGATGACAATGGTTCTAATCTTTGTTATATTGGCCCATTATATTACAAAGTGCTTTGCATTTTGTTTTCATTTGATTTTACAGTCAGGAAAGTCAGAAAATTATAAAGACTATATAAAACAATATTTGAAATTTTTTTAAAATCAAGAATTTTTTTTCATTATCTGGAATTGAATGTTTTTTGCCTATGCTTAAAAAAGTACAAAAATAAATTTGATATTGGACAGAAATAGTTCAGGCTTGCCTGTTTGTATTGAGGGAAATTTCATGCTTACCTTTATTGATTGAGGTAAAAAGCAGAGGTAAAATTAGGAAAAAAAATTTAATGTTATATAAAGACTTTATTGAAACAGATGTTATCTTTTAAAATATATTCTGCTGTAAGAACAAATAGAACTCTTTAAGCAAGGAAAATTCTCCGCCCTGAGGATCAACTTCATTCCCATGTTCATTTCTAATTGAACTAAACCATTCTTCCTGCCACTCAAGGAGTTTGGAACAATCAAAAACCATTTGACCATGTGACTCCTACTGTATTTTCTCAATCTTTCTATAACTCTTGCTGTTAATTTCAAATGTGTTTCATGTGACACTTGGCAATAGAGATTCAGTCACATATTGAATATTAGATTTATGATATATTGTTCCAGATATACTTCAAAATGTCTGGCAAATTAGAGCTATGTTTTAGCAGAGTATGATCAGTGGAAGACTTAAAAGCCACGTGTTCAAACCCCTTCCCATTTAGTATATGGCAAGTTGAATTTCTGTGTCAAATGTTTGTAAAAATAAAGAAATGATGGCCTTTAAAAATATTTTCATTTTGATAAATCCAGTTTATCAATATCTTATTTTGTAGATTGTGCTTTAATAGAGTATCTAAGAACTCATTGTTTAACCCCCATTTACAAATACTTCTCCTACCTTTTCTTCTAAATGTTTATAGTTTCAAATGATATATTTAGATCTATGATCCATTTTGAGTTAATTTTTTTTACAAAGCATGAATTTTAGTTTTAGGTTAAATTTTTCCATACGGATGTCCAATTGCTCTGCACTTTTAGTCTTAGTTCCCTGGCTGCTACGACATGCAAAGGATTGACTTAACCAATGGGAATTGGCTTATGGTTTTGAGGCATGGAGAAGTCCTAAATCAAGGCATCAGGAAATGCTTTCTCACCAAATTGGTAACATTGAGGCTCTAGATGCTGGCAATCCTTGGGTTCCTTGGCCTGCATCTCTATATGTGGGGTTATCTTCTCTTTTCTCTTCTGGGTTCCACTGACTTCTGGCCTCTGGATTATCCCCATGATTTTTCCTTATAAGGCCTACAGTAATAGGAAAAACCCATCCTGATTCAGGTGGCCACACATTAACTAAAAATAATATCTTTAAAAGGTACTAATTGGGCCAGCTGGATAGCCCAGTGGATAGGGCATTGGTATACCACATGGGAGGCCCCAGGTTCGGTTCCCGGGGACCTCTCCTAGCGGGCAGACCGCCTTGAGAATGGCAAGCTGCCATGGGTGGGCCAGAGCTGCTGTGGGCAGGGCAAAAAGCTGCCACGAACAGGCAAAAGCCACCATGGGCAGGACAGGTCTCCCGCAAATGGAGCGCAGCCAGCCACCTGCGAACTGAAAGCCGGCTGTGAATGGAAGCAGAAGCCGTCCACAAGCGGGGAAAGCTGCACCTGCACAGTGACCAGTCTCGGCACGTCGCTGCAGCGGGGGGGGAGGGGAGATATGTAATAAAATAAATAAAACTTAAAAAAAAGGTACTAATTACAAATGAGTTCACATCTTGAGAATATGACTAAAATTAAGAACATGTCTTTTTTCCTGGGGTACAACATTCAAAGTACCACAATTTTGGCACTGAAAAGCTTTTGCACATTTGTCAAAAATCAATTGTAAAGACTTCTGGAATGGCTGGATGAGCAGTTCAGAAATGATAAAACAGGACAAAATTGTCAACTAAAATGACAAAAAATCTGGAAGTTGACCAAAGTATTGTGAAATGTTTACTTATTAAAATAAAGTTTATCAATAATAGCAGGGTTCAGCTGCATTTTACCCTGACTACACTCCCATACCCTACTCAGCTCCAATGAAAAGAAGACATAGCCCAGTAGATGCATGAGGACTAGCATTTCTCTTATCACTGTTGGAGGAGGCAGTGTTATATTTAGCAAAGTATTGGGAACACCATGGTTAAGGAATTGTGGAAAATAGGAGTCTCAGTGGTAAATAATCAGGAAAGACCAATATTACAGCTAGTCTAAAGTCTCTGTGAGGTTTAGAAGAGACCAGAGAGAAATTTAATGGGCAGTTCTGTTCTGAGAATAATAAAGTTAATAATGCATTGATAAGTTCCCTCTCACCCTTAGGGTCTGAGACATTCTGCACATTCACAAGGCTACATATATATTCACGAGCTATGAAGAAGAGTGCCAGCAAGTCACTTGTCCTTGGTTGAATGTAACTTTGGATAAGGAAAATAAAATTCGGGAGAGTGTACATTGAATACCTTCCCCGAGTCATATATAAATTCATCACAAAGAGTAGAAATCTTACTGGCTTCAAAATGTTTAAGCACATCTACAAATCACTGGCTGTCAGCATGCTATGCTGATCCAAGGATAATCATTAGTAAATAATACTTAAAAAACAAAACAAAACAAAACTGCCAGCAGGGACATAAGTGCTTCCACAGAGTAAATAAATCAGAACTACACAGAGTGGGTCTGTGCAAGTCACTAAACAAGCATACAAATAGCAACAACAACCAACCATAGAGGGAATTAAAGTCCAGAGTTTCCACTATTCCCAATAGAAATATTCATTTCTAACCACAAATGTTGAGGCATGCAACTAACCAGGAAACTGTGACACATTTACAGAGAAACATTGATAGCAAAACAAAGCACAGTGCACAGAAAATGTGTCTGAAGGAAGCAGTTGTTGGACTTAAAAGATAAGAAGTTAAAGTCTTCTTAACAGCCAATATTTTGAATACTCTCAAATAAATAAAGGAAACCCTGTTTAAAGAATTTTAAGAAATAATTATTAAAATGACTCATTAAACAGAGAAAAGCCATAAATATATAGAGATTATTTTTAAAGAGGCAAATGAAAATCCCAGATATGAAAAAATCATCAGAAATGAAAATTTCACTATAGGTGCTCAATAGCAGATTAAGGCTGGCAGAAAAAAGAACTAGCAAACTTGAAGACAGACCTGTCAATATGATATGATCTTAAGAATACAAATAAACAGGAATTAAAAACAAAATTAAAAAGTTTCAAATACCAGTGGAATACCATAGAGCCCATTAAAATATAAGTTTTGAGAGTCTCAGAAAAATGAAGATAGAGAATGGGACAGAAAATATATTTGAAGAAAAATATCACCAAAATTTAACATGTTTTATAAAAAAACATGAAGCTACATATAACAAAGCTACATATAACAAAGCAATCATTTTTCATTTTAGATGCCAAAGACAAATACAAAAAAATTCAGAGAAACAAGAAAAATATGCCTAAATTCTCATCATAAACCGTGGAGGACAGAAAGCTGTAGGATAACATATTCAAATTGCTGAAAAAGAAATAAAAGTCTGTCAAACAAGAGTTACATATCCAATAAAACCATCACTCAAAAATAAAGACTAAGTAAAGATATTCTTAGTTAAACAATTTTTGAGACTTTTTGTGCTAGAAATCCTACCTCAGGAAAAATATTAAACAAAATCCATCATCTTGAAAGGGGGTGATACCAGAAAATAACTCAAATTAAAAAGAAAGAAATAAAGCCCTTGTAAATGTAATTACATAGGTAATCATAAAATAGTTACAATATGTATTTTCTCTTGTAAATGATTTAAAGGCAAATATGAAAACAGTAATTAAAAAACAGTAATTGAAGCCTCTATTTTTGTGTACATTATGACCAACCTAACAGAAATAAAGATTACTATAAAGGAACGGCAGTAACAACTTTAAAACCAGCGATTGGGGTTTGGGTGTCCCTCAGTGGTTGAGCACCTGCTTCCCATGTACAGGGGAAAATACACATAACAGTTCAGAAAGCTTAGACAACTTGCTGAACACACCAAAATTTCTCACGAAGAGGCAAAAAATTGAATACCTTTTATAGACCTATAACAAGTAAGGTAACTGACTTTGTAATAAAAAATATCCCCACACAAAAAAGATACCAAAGTCTAGATGGCCTCAATGGTGAAATTTTACCAAATATTTACAAAGTTATACCAACAATCCTTACAAACTCTTCACCCAAAAATAGAGGAATGGTAAAAACATCACAAGTCATTCTATGAAACCAGTGTTCTTCTGAAACCAAATATAGACAAGACACAAAAAGAATAGAAAACTACAGATCAATATCCCTGATGAATATAAACAAAAGTTCAATGAAAACATTATGACTAAACTCAACAAATATGGTAAGGGTTTATACTAATGATGAATTGTAATTAATCCCAGTTCTATAATTTCATTTAACATAAAATCAATGTAGCATGATTATGTTTTGAATGATACAAGGTGATGACCTATATACTCTTTACATTTTGCATATATTTGAAATTTTACATTTCTTAAAAGGAAAAAGCCACACTTCTGTTGACCTTACAAATCAAATCTTTAATTTTCTAGTTAGCCATTTTACGATTCTTCAGTTATAGTTCACAATTCTCTGATGTACCTGTCCTGATAATTTCTTCCACAAGCTTTGTAAATTGTATAAATTCTACCTGTTTTGAAACATCTATGTTTTCTCTACATGTTACTTATTCATAAATAACAAGTTAGGCAGCTTTATAAAAGTAAAGAGATTACCTTTAACTCTTTTGAGTCCCTACAAATTTTGTCATCTATCTTGAACTGACTCTGAAAATTCATGGTCAAATAAAGACATTCTTAAAGCACTAGAGAATAAGTATTAAGACACAATTATTGTAGACTGCTAAAAAGAAAAGAAGAAAAACACTAAAATTACCAAACACCTGAAAGAATGGTAGAGTAAGACACCACTGAAAAGGGAAGTTATGACCCATGATATTTTTGGTTGCTGTCCAAAATATTTCAAAGGCAAGTTTAATGGGTTAGATGAATTAAAAAGTGACATGGGAGATGATAAATTCCTACAGGAAAGAAATAAATATTTTTCTACTTAAAGACCACTGCATGCTTTGAAAGAAAAATTACTTTAGAAGGGGATTAGTCATTTTGCATCTCCTGAATTTCAAGTAGTTTAAAACTTAATTTCAATAGGACATCACTTAAAACTCTCTGTATCAGGAAAAGAAGTAATTTCATCCTTCTCCATAAAGGTGAGCACTATAATTTTACAACTAAGATATTAATTATATTTTAGGTGGGTCTTCTGATTTTATTGTATCCTAAGTATCAAAGTCAGAAAACCCCAAAATTTACAGAATATTGTGAAATGACACTAATTAATTGATAAATTTAAACTGTATTTCAGTTAGCAGATATATCTTCCTGTTTTCCTCTTAGAAATTTAGTCTGATAAATGGCTTAAGAGCATTTTGAAATGTACTATTTTGAAATGTATTATTAGATATTATATAATGTATTAGAATTATTGGGCCAGCTTTTTAATTTTTTTCTAAGATAAAAGACATTATGGATGTTTTTCCTTGCACTCTACCATCAATGATGGAAATCATCATATTTAAAGGAATGCTTTTTTGAAAAGTAATCTGAAACTTCTGAGAAATGTATTTAAAACTATATATTCTTCCATTCTTCCACACTGTAGTTTACTGATTAAAAATCACTGCAGGGGCCGACTGGATAGCCCAGTGGATAGGGCGTCGGCATACCACATGGGAGGCCCGGGTTCGGTTCCCAGGGACCTCTCCTAGCGGGCAGACCGCCTTGAGAATGGCAAGCCGCTGTGGGTGGGCCAGAGCCGCCGTGGGCAGGGCAATAAAGCTGCCACGGACAGGCAAAAGCCGCCATGGGCAGGGCAGATCACCTGCGAATGGAGCACAGCCAGCCACCCGCGAACTGAAAAGCCTGCCGTGATGGAAGCAGAAGCCGCCCACAAGCGGGGAAAGCCACGCCTGCGCAGTGACCCAGTCTCGGTGCGTCGCAGCAGCAGGGGGGAAGGGGAGATATGTAATAAAATAAATAAATCTTTAAAAAAAAATCACTGCAAATTTACAAGCTAACTGACTAGCAATGTCTGCTGCCAAGTCAATTTAGAGTTACAAGTTCATTTGCATAATAAAACAGAATAATTTTTTTATGTTCCTGATAAAAATAAAGGGTAATAAAATAGCTTCAATTAAATGAACAGAAGCATCAAGCCTCCATTTACCCTTATCTTGAAGGACTTCTGAGAAAGAGTCCTGTGAACAGTATTTGTTTTAGAATAATGAAGCTACAAATTTTTGCTCTCCTTTATGTATCAAGAAGGGGCAAACGCATGCAATCAAATTAAACATCTCATTCCAATGTGAGGTACAGATTTAGTGGCTTTAAAGCATTGGGAACCACTCATCCTTTCCTAAATATTGTGATGAGTATTTTGGTGTTATGAAAATATGAAGTATATTTGGGTTGTGCCTGTTTCTTTCCTCTCTCTCCCTTCCCTTCTTTTTTTCTTCCTTCCCTCCCTCCCTCTCTCACTCCCTCTCTTCCTTATTTCCTTCCTTCCTTCCTTCCATGTTCGTTGAATTTCATTACATGGACTTTTTTCTTCATGTTAAGTTTCATTGCCTAATTGTTGTTTAATTATAAATAATAAGAAGAGTTTTATAACAGATACACTGTATTATCCCACCAGGAAGGTACTGTGATTTCCTTGGAGACTCCTTAGAAATTAAATAGTAAATAATTCAATATAAAGTGTTAATCAGTCTGAAATATATAGCATAATTAGAATAAAATTTGTAATCCAATACTGTTGAAACTGTATACTGATTCTCTTTAACAAAGTTGCTTTCAAATTTTCTTAGCAACTAAAAGGTGATGAATGCTGTAAACTCATCACAATGTCTGATCAATAAATAATAGATTTTAATATATTATAATAAAATTGTTCATGAATAGCATCATTGGAAGATACAGAATAATTTCCAAAGTAATAGAGTAGATACTCTAGATTCTAGTGTTTTCAAAAGATTTTAGGTTACAAGAAATTTTAAGATGGAAATTAAAAATTGATAAGCAATAACTTAATGTTTCTGCTTCCTACATTTATAAAGGCTTTATCATATAATATCTTATTGATATTCATAAGGTATATGGGAAATTTTGAAAAGTTTTATTATTGATTCTCATTCAGAACAAGCCACAAATACCATAGCAAATTATTACCTGGCAGTTACAGATTAACAGTTTCTAATTTATTGTTTTTTAAATTTTACACTGTTTTCCAAAATAACCGTTAGAATGTTAGAACATTGGAGAAAAAGAAAAGAGAGGACTCTGTGTGATTGTGACAGAGAGGTAAACACAAAACACAAAAATAAGCTTATAAAATCCTCACACTTGATGAAGGAACTTATAGTACATGTTTGTAAAAGTTTCATTAATGAAACATTTACTGAGTAAGTGGTATTCATTAAATACTCAAGTAAGAGACAATACTAACATTTTATACTATGATCCCTTGGTATTACTTTTTGTTGCAAAGTAATTTGGATTATGATACAAATAGGCCTGCTCAAATCTCAATAGGTCATTTACTTGCTCTGTGTTCTTGGCTGACTTATAGAACATATTTGAGACCATGGTTCATTATGGTGAAAGAATTGCCTCACACAACACCGTGAAGATAAAATAAGACAGTTTCTGTGAACACCCCTGAGTGCTGAAATTGTTGGAGATGATCGTTAATTTCCAAGTTTTACCATATGTGCTAAGAGTTGGCAAGCTCTTGCCTAAATTTCAAATTTCTTCCCCTCATCCTCCACATAAAACTTTGTTCAAGAGGCTACAACCATCTTTAGTGCTTAAATGCAGTATTCAGACACTGGATTATGGGGGATGTCCTCTTTCAGGATCTTAGGTATTGTACAATGGAGGCATTGTACACATTTGAAATATTCAAGCACTTCATGGAGATGAACTGTGTGCTGTTGGATTCAAAGAATCACAGAAAGAGTTGTATAAGATACACTTCAAAGCTAATTATTGAGAAAGAAAGAGGGGGAGGGAAAGTGAGAGAGAGAGAGGAAGAGAAACAGAGAATAAACTTTTTGAAACAAATTTTTCCTAAAATAATAAGACATAGTAAATAATATCAAACCTGTTTTTCAAAGATAGGAGAGCTCAGGAAAGTCTCGGATCATCTGGAAACTCCTGAATTAGAAACTGGGACTAATGTGCCACTCATAGAGCACTTTTGTAAAAGAGGGAGAATATTTGAAGCAAAATGAATGTATGAACAGATTTGGAAGGGAAGACTGGATTTGGTTTCAGATACTGCTTTTACCACAAACCTTTTAATTTTCTCTTTCTTTTACTCTAAATCATGATGAAAAACATGGCTGATATCAGGAATTAACAACTACATGCAATGCCATTATTAAAAATTTGATTAATATCTTTACACGGTTGATCAATTCTTAATGATTTCTTTCTAGCAAAATAAAATCACTATAGGAAATACTAGAATACAAAAATTCAAGAAATCACCCAGTATGATCAACTTTTCTAGTTTATTCATTGAACATGTTTATATGGTATCTCTTACAAATATTTTAGGAAACAAATAAAACAGAATAAATATCATTAATTTCAAAGAAATATCATGAAAAAGGAAAGTTGAGAGAAAAGAACTTCCAATCAAAATTGTCAATGTATTTAAAATAATTGCTATTTTATTATTATTATTATTATCAAAGATTTATATTTATTTATTTTTATATCCCCCCCCTTTGCTGCTTGTTCTTGCTGTGTTCATTTGCTTTTGTGCTCTTCTGTGTCTGCTTGTCTCCCCCCACTGCGGCATCCCACCGAGTCAGCTCACCGCATGGCAGCCTGCCTTCTCATGGTGGCCTGCCTGCTTGCAGCAGCCTGCCTTCTCGAGGCGGTCTGGGGAACCAAACCTGGGGCCTCCCATGTGGTAAACCAGAGCCCTACCAATTGATCCACAGCTGGTTCCCTATTTTATTATTTTAAATTGTATTTTATTAATATAATTTTAATCCAGTTCTGATAGTCTTATTATCAAAGCCGAATAACAATGCACATTGCATAGTTCAACACAAACAAGAGAAAAATATACCTATACCTCAGCACACCTAATTCCAAATAGAGATATATTTTTAGGGATGATTTTGAGTGAAAGAAAGTTATATTTAGCCACAGTTTAAAATAAAATTCAGAAGTTTTTATAGAACATCTATGTTAAATATATTATAGATGTTTTAAAATTCATGGGGACTGTGAGATTTTTGAAAGCATGGTGTACTTTTTTATAGTAAAGAAAACTTCAACTCAAGTGCATAAAATGACTTTTATATCTTGAATTTATTTTTTTTCTCAGATGTTCCATAGAGACCAAAGAGCAAAAGGCAATTTCTCTTCAGTGGTGGGATTTGTTCTCCTGGGATTTTCTGACCTTCCTAACCTCCAGGGGCTCCTTTTTGGAATATTCTTTCTCATCTAGACATTTATCATGATAGGAAATGGTCTTATAATAATTACAAGGGTAGAGTTTGCTCTTTAGAGCCCTGTGTATTTTTTCCTGGTAAATATTTCATCATTGGAAATCTGTTATGTATCAGTCACTGTTCCCAGGTTCCTGGCAAACCTTTGTACTCA
>PVKH010028318.1:0-12865 GCA_004027955.1 Chaetophractus vellerosus
GGGAGAGAAAGCCACCGGGAGGAGCCAGAAGCATAGCAGCCTGGCAAACTGAGATACCGGGTGAGGCGTGTTTCACTTAATAGCTTTCCTGCCTTAATTAAGCCAACAAGACATGGCTTTTTACACCTCCATTCTTATTTAACCTTCAAAAAATCTTCATATTATTGATAAGGAAGCAAATTCAGCAAAGGTAATTAGCATGAATGAGGCCATAAAGCTAAATCATGACTGAAATCCAAATAATCAGTCTGAGGCCACGCAAACCACTTCAAATAATATTTTACTGGATCTTAAGTATGAAACTTTGAGGCACTGAAACATTTGCTGCTTTTTCTTACCATTATGCCATTAGGGAATTTTAAGTTGTAATATTTTATTTAAGTTTGCCTAGCAAGATAATCTACTTATTCTACGATCATATTTCAATATAAGATTATCAGTTTAGATAATGTTGTTTATTATATGCAAAGACGGCATTACCAAGATATTTACAAGTTATTTCTTCCCAGTAATGGTGAGAGGTTGGCTTTCAGCCCTTTATGTACTTTTGCTTAATTCACTTCATAAATCCAAGAATTTTCAAGATAATGAAAATTGTGGTTGGGGATTAGCATTGCATTTCATAGCTACGGTTAAGAGTGATAACTGTTTTATGCAGAAATTTTAAAATAATTACTTTGAGATGGAAAATGTTGCAATGAAGAGCACATTAAAAGTACAGTAGTGGATGATTTGCCAAATAAATTTGGCAGAGAATAGAAGAATCACAGTCTCTACACTCTTCTCTAAATATTCATCAAAGTAAATTTATAATCTAGAAACATGAAACAAAAATGAAAGTACTTCTTGTGAGTTCATTGTTTTGTGAACCAATCAGCTGTGAGATTGGTGAATATTCTTTACCAACATTTAAACAGAAATTTTAATTGCCATCTTGTTTTTCTTATTTGAGAGAGAATGAAACCAAGTTGAGAGACATTGACAAATGTTCAGGAGTTTAGATTATGGAACTAAACGTAATCCAGGCATGAGAGACTGCAAATGCCCATATTATTTTATTTGTTAGATTTTGCTGAGAATTATCTTATTTATTTACATATGTATCTAAAGCTATTTTTAGAAATTTTAAATTCTCCCCCATATCTAATTTTAAGGTGATGCAATCTTAAAAGCTCAAGAGAATGGTAATTCCACAACCAATGAAGGAAAACAGTGAACAGATCTGGGGTACAATCCCTATGGGGTTGGATGCTTTATGCTATAGGTTTTTCCTAATGGTACAAATTTAAGTGTACCAGCTTTATTCTAGATACACCATCAATTTTTTCGGTTTGAATTGTACCTGACAAGCTAATTTATGATATCTTCTAAAGTGGAATTTAAAGTAAAAGTGTGAGTTATATAAAGTATAAATAAGCAAAGCAAAAGCAGTATAATAAAGAAAACAGTCCCCTTTGATTTAATCTAACATGATGGCAATTTTATAAGCAGGCATTTTGAATTTTCTAGCAGAAATGAAAATGTATGTACAATACCTCCTCCAAGTAGTGAGTTCTTGGTTCCCTTAGGTGATTCATTTCTATTCAGTAAAATAGATGTCTTCAGTGTTCTGAGTAATTCAGCTTATCTCTAGAGAGAACACAAAGCATATGGGAGCACTATTTTTCAGCAGTATAGAGTTATCATTAATAATTCAAAGAATAATGGACATTTTATTCAAAGGAATTCTGGGAAAATTCTATCATTCAATATGATAGTTTTCCTTGAGGCATTCTCTGATCAAAATCTTACTTTTATTAAAGAGTTAAGATAAAATTCATAATTCAAATAACATGCAAATGGAATGCTAACTCGTTTCAGGTTTATCTTAAGTGATACTGAAAAAAAAATCTCAAATAAAGCTGACTTTTTAGTTAGCTAGCTAGATCACTTGTATATAAACCCTTAAACTTTTTCATCCTCTCTTTCTATATGGGCCTTCTATTAATTATAAGAATGGTATATAAAAATACAGTTCTCCAAACAATTGTTCTTTGAAAAGACAAAGATACAAATATAAACATGCAATATTTTTTTATTGATTTTGTATTTCATATGGCAAATAGAATGCTAACTCAGTTCAGATTTATCTTAAGTGATATTGAAAAATAAAAAGTAAACATGCCCCAAATAAATCAACACTTAATAGATTTTCAAATTTGCACATTTGAAAATTAATGGACATGCATACTAAAACTATTGTCTTAGAAAACTATGGGCATTTCTGGAAGAACATGCAATAGCAAGTTATAGCCAGTTTTGGGGTTTTTTTTTTTTGAAGGGCATCTTTAAAATTCCCTTTTCAAATTTCTTAATGAAATAATTTCTAATTACTCTGGAATGCTAAGAAAAACAAGATGTATTGTTTGAATTTTCCAATTAAGAATAAAAAATGGATATTATAAAATGCAATTAACATCATAACCATACTATTCAGAATTTAAATTTTATTTCCTGAAGGCATTTAGGATTAAGCAGTAACTTAGGGCTATAATAACAAATATCAATTCTTTGCAATGGTCTCAATTCTAGATATGTGTGATTTAATGGGTAAATAGATCTTTCTGTAACTTCTACAGATTTTTCTTTTATATTATATGTATGCCTTTTTCCCTTTTCTCTTTAGCACAGTTTTAATCTTGGGTTATAAAACTGTCCTGAGTTTTACTGAGTTATAAAAATCCTTGCACACTGATCATAGAACCACAAAACCATCAGTGGATTTATCAGATTGTCTAATCTATAACCTTGTAGTTTATTGGGCAATAAAGAAGCATGAGGCTATGTTGTATTCACACATTATTTTGGAATATTGTGGGCTGGTCATGTTAAGGGTCTAGAACAGTGCTTTTTGTTTGAGGACTCATAAGTATTAGCTGAGAATTATTAAAATGGGTTAAGTTCAATGAAATATATCTAGCTCAATATTTATGGAATATCCTTGTAGCTCTTACATCTCAGAGTATTCAAAGTGCCATGCTCTGGGGATGTCAGGAATCTGATGTTGGCTGCAATTTAATTGTATCTCTAATGTAAAAAGGAAAGTTTCCAGTTTCACAACAGGCCCTCAGTACAATACGGTGAACCAGGTTCATCCATGTTTGAAAAGGTAGAAAGTTTATAGAGTTGTAGGTTAACTAGAAAGGCTATGTTAAGTTTACCTGCATGCTTTTAGTGAAGAGAATTCTAATAGAATCGCAGCATAAGCAGAGATCCTGAAATGCATAAACCTAACGTGGAGAACACAGTTGCCAGTGAAATCACACTCACCCTATTACTCATGGTAAACGAAAGAAAAGGTGCTTATTAGATAAATGCTGTTGTGATTAAATCTTTATTTTCTCACTGAAAGAATTTATAAAGCTTGCCTCCTTGTTGGATTTTTAAAAGTATTTTTTATTGAAGTATATCATTCATACACAATCATATGTAAACAATAAGTGTATGGTAAAAGTTGTGAACTTACAAAATGAACACGCATAACATCATAAGGGGTCCTTTACATCACCCTTCCAACAACACCTTGCATTGTTGTGATACATTTGTTTCAAACGATACAAGAGCATCGTCAAAATATTACTACTGACTATAGTCCATATCTTACATTTGGTGTATTTTTCCCCCAATCCACTCTGTATATTTAAAACAAATAAATTTTATTGATACATATTAATAAAGTGCACAATTTATGCAAAATGTACAATCAGTGATATTTGGTATAGTTACACAGTTGTGTGTTCATGACGTCAATCATTATTACAGCATTTTCATTATTTCAATAATAGTAAGAAGAAACAAAAAACCGACAAACAAGGAAATTCTTCCCCTCTCAATCTCTTTGTTTCCCCTGCTGTATATAGCTGCTATTTCTGGCTATTCCTGCACAATTATCAGAGATAAAGGGAGGATTCTGAAAGCACAAGAGAAAAGCAAAGCATCACATACAAGAAAAACTAGATAAGATTAAGTGCCAACCTCTCATCAGAAACCATGGAGAGAGAAGAAAGTGGTATGATATATTTAAGGTACTGAAAGAGAAAAACTTCTAGCCAAGAATTCTGTATCCAGTAAACCTGTCCTTCAAAAATGAAGGTGAGTTCAAAGTCTTCACAGACAAACAAAAACTGATAGAATATGTTACCAAAAGACCAGATTTACAAGAGATACTAAAGGGGGTGCTGCAGCCTGAAAGGAAAAAATAAGGGTGAGAGATTTGGAGAAGAGTTTAGAAATGAAGATTATTAGGAAGGGTACACCAAAGGTTTTTAAATTTTCTTCCTTTGTTTGGGTTGGAAATTTTCAAGTGCCAGTACTTGAAGACATTAAAAGACTCCTCGAAGGTATCCAAGAGGAATACTTGAAATTGCAGCACATTCCATTTTGAAGGCATTTAAATGGTGATTTTAAACTCTGTAGAAAAACTTAAAAATCAGAATTTGCATGTAATATCTTATTTGCCTTCAAGAAAGTAGTATATGCTGTCTGTTGATTGTTGTAATGCAGATGAAATGTAACTATGTGTAAATATAAACTTTAGAAAAGTTGTGATTTTTCATAATCTATATGGTGTTTAAAATAAATTTCCAAAAGAAGAAATTAGGGTTCTTATGTTATTTCAGTCATAGAAACTCCTCCTCTATATTTTTCTTTGAGGAAGCAGATTAGAAAAGCGTATGGAGGAAATATTATATCCTGTAGTTGATTTTGAATAGAGATTTTTTACCTATATCTTTCATAAACCATGGTAACCAATATTAAAATATTTTAAAGTAATTTAGACATATAAGAGTCTATAATACTTTTTTTGAGAAATAATTTTTAAAAAATTAAATGAGCAGTTATATTATTATCCAACCTGAAAAAATAGACCATTACTTTTGAAGTATCTTTGATATCTCTTCCCTGCTTCTCCTTGATCTCATCCTCCTTCTGCTCCTTTAGAGAAATCAATACCCTGAAAATTGAAGTAAGTTCTTCAGCTCTCTTGACTTTTGTATATGGCATGAGTTGGGAGATCCAGTTGTACTTTTTAATAATAGGAATAAACAATTTATTTAATACCATCCTTTCTTCTTTGATCTATAAGGCTGTTTCTACCACATAGCAAATTCCCCTACATGTGTTTATTTTATGCTTGCTATTCTATTGCATTGGTCTGTTTAACTATTTCCTAGGCCAATACCATGTCATTTTAATTATAATAGTTTATAATTAGTTCTTGATATGCCAAGTCCCTATCACCATATTCTTTTTCCTCAGAAGTGTCTTGTCTCCCATATAAATTCTAAAATCAACTTCTTAAGTTCCATGAAAAGTTTGCTGAGATTTTTAATTGAAATTACATTCACTCTGTAAAACAAGGGGGGACTTTAACATTTGTATGATATTGTATGCTCATTCGTGAACCCAATATGTTTCTCCATGTATTCCAATTTTCTTTAGTGTCTTTCATAAATCTTAGCATCCCTGCATGAAGATGATATTTTTTTGTTAGATTTATTCCTAGATACCTTATTTTTTTGTTTCTAATCTCCCAACTCTTTGTTGTTGGCACAGAAAATACAGTTGATACTTACATTTGATCTCATATATAGAAACCTTGTTAATTCTTCCCAGATCTAATCCTTTTTAGAATATTTTACAGATATAAGTGGTAGTAACAGTTTTATTTCTCCCTTTCTATTCCTTATACTTTAAACTTTTTCTTCATTTTTGTGTTCGTTAGGCACTCCAGTACAATGTTGTCCAACTCCAGTACAAAAGTACTGATAGAGAGTAAATATGTCCTGTTCTCTATCTTTACTAATATTTTTAAATTTCCATAATTTTTATATGGTATTTTCTGTAATTTTTGTAGTTGAATCTTATCAAGTTCAAAAATATCTTTGCTACTTCTAGTTTGCCAAAGGTTTTAAAAATTATAAATGGATGTTAAATTTTGCAAATATTCTTTTTATCTATTGAGATACATTAATAGATATTCTAATGTGGGATCATCATGCATTACTTGAATAAGCCCGATTTTGTCAAGCTATATTATGCTTTTATATATTGATAATTAAATTTGACAATATTTTGTATCAGAATTCTGTATCTATGCTTATAATTGAGGTTAACCTGTAATTCCGTAATTATATCAGAGTTACACTTTTACTATGGTTTTTGCTGCTACTGCTATTGCTACTAGCTTATTTGCTATGTGCTCTTCTAAGCACTTAACATGTAATAACTTATTAAGCCCTTACAATCATTGTATGAGATAAATATTGTTCATGTCTCCATTTTATGGGGGAAAGTGGAGCACAGGGAGACCACACAGCTACTAAGTGATGGAGCTGGGATTTGGACTTAGTCGTTTGGTCTAGAGTTGTACCCTCAACCTCTATGGTATATTAGTCTCACAAAATGATTTGGTGAATGTGCAGAAATGAGTTAATGTAGCAGGCCTGAGACTGCTATGCTTAGAGTCCTGCTTGCCAGGTTGGCCTTTAGCTGGCATCTGGGAACTTGAATGGTAAACAGTTCCCTACACTGATATAAAACATTCCCTAAGTGGTAAGCAAAGCTCAATGTGCCTAAACTGGCCTTGCAGACAATATGGTTTTGCTGGAAACCTGCTTTCTTTCTGGCATTTTGCTACATAGTAAGCTGCTGAGCCTATGTGACCAGTCCCCAATTAAAACAATGAACACTGACTCTCTACTGAGCTTTCCTGTTAGATAATATTTCATATGTCTTGTCACATTTCACTGCTGGAAGAATTAAGCATGACCTGTGTGATTTCATGGGAGAGGGCTCTTGGAAACTTTGCCTGTTTCTTCTAGGCTTTGCTGCATGCCCCTTTTCTTTGTGATGATTCTGATTTGTATCCTTTTGCTGTAAGAAATCATAGCTATGGATATGACTACACATTGAGTCCTGTGAGTTCTCCTAGTGAATCATCAAACCTGGGGATGGCCTTGGGGATCCCTGACACAGGCAATGTCCCCTCTTTTTATGTTAGATAAAGAGTTGATATAAAATGGGTATAGCAGTTTGAGATTATTTTATGAATCCCAAAAAGAGAAAGATTATGTTTGTAAACTAATCTATTCCTCTGAGTGTGATACCCTTTTATTGTATTAAATTCAGTTGAAGGACCTTTGATTAGATTACCTGTTAAGATTTCTTTTGGGCTTCTGATTCGATTATATCAGTAAGGCATGACTTAGTTTGAGTCCCTGTCCCCCTGCTAGGTCTGATATAAACAGACACTCAAAGCACACAAAAAGAGAGAGCTCTGTCATTTTTCATGCTGCCATGTGACAGAAAGGAGAAGGCTCAAACAGCTGAGGCCCTGGGGAGAGATGAGCCATTTGCCTGGTAGCATACAGGTGAAACTGGGAAGAGAGCAGAACAGCTGAGACTGATATAGAAGGTCTGGAAAGAAACAAACCCTATCCAGCAGAGAGAGGACTACAGGATCCTTTATGCATGAAGCATCTAGAGGCTGAACCCATGGAGCTCAAGAGGAAGAGGAAGTCTGGAGGGGAAGAAGAGACTAGGGAGAGATCACCTGTCATCTTGCTTAACATGTGGCAGCTGACATTGGTGAGAAAGCACCTCTTATGGTGCCTTGAGTTGGACTTTTTACGGCCTTGGGACGATAAGGTTTTACTCCAAATAAATACACTTTATAAAAGCCACCAGTTTTCAGGTACTTTGCATTGGCACCCCTTTGGCAGACCAATACAATGGGAGTTATCTGTTACTAAATGATTGATTGATCCAATTTGCCTAAAAAACTATCTGGTGCAACTTTATGTATGAAGTCCTTCAATTTGCAGGTGGGAAAAACTGAGGCTCAGTAAGTTAAATTAGTTAAGCCAGAGTTATATCATTAGTAAGAATCCGATATAGAATATGAACACCATTCTATTTGAATCCAAAACATAATCTTCACTAGTTTGTGTTCATGTACTATTACCCCTAAGTTTCTTATTCTAATTTTACTCAAGTTTCCAAAAGCTAAAAAACATAACTTGAAATTTAAGGTGATCTGTTTCTCCACAGTCAGCGTGAAGTAATTAAACTTTAATATCCTTGAATTTTGCAGCCAGGGAGAAAGTTTAATGGTCATACACAGGAAGTGCCATGGTTATCTTTAGTCCTAATCCATGTAGAACTCAGTTTTCCAACTCCCTGTGTAGTAAGTTGCTGAAACAGAATATCATGGGAACACAGGATCATAGGCACAACAGAAAGTTTCAGCAAAAGACATCTTTATTATTTGCACAGCATAAAGAGGTCAGAAGGGCAAACAACTTCTTTGGAACTTAACACAGCACAAACAGTCCAAAAGAGGAGGGAGAAGAAGTCTCATCACACCTGTCTCTCCAGGTGGATAAAATCTGCTTTGGTCGATGGATCTCACTTCTCTCAGAAGAAGAGAGACAAATCCATATAGTTTGAGTGTAGTTTTTACCCACCTTGGGGGTAGTGAGCTCTGCCATGAGAATTCCTGCCTTGATCAGCATCTGGGGCTACTTGTTTCAGGTTTAAGGTCTGGCATGGCTTTTCCATTAGACAACATTTTCCCGGGCTGTGGAGTAGAACACTATAAAAAAGAAGATGTGGGTAGCTGAAGGCTGGAGGATGGCCACTTACGGTGGGTTTATGACTTCCCCAGAGAAGGAGGTGGGGGTGGGTATGGTCTGGGCAATGGCCACTTGACAGGTGCCTGTGGCTCCAGTCAGGAAGTTAATATTCTAATCAAAAGGAATTAAAACACACCTGTTTTGGAACACAGCAGAATAGCTCTCTCTAGATAGCTCAGGACACAGAAAATAATTCAGAACATTAATTCCAAGTTTCAGGCTCAAAGGGGCTGTGCAAACAGAGTGAGGCTATTCCTCAGGTAATAAACCTAATTATCCAACAGTTCCACAGTCTATTTAAACTAATATTTGTGGAGCACATACTATGAGCTAACCTGTTCTATGTACAAAGAGAGGAGTACAACGAAGAATTACAGTCTATGTACTTTAGGATATTATAGCTTAGGCAAAAAGACAGAGGTGTAAACATGTTAAATGAAATATCGAAAGTTTATTGATAGAAAAATTCACAGAAAGCCATTGCAGCAGAAGGGAGTGGCACCCCAAAATTTCCAGAGAATATAAGCTTGAAAGGTGAATGGTTCTTAGTAGGTAAATAGCTATGCAAAAACATATTCCAGGCATAAGAATTTATGAACAAAGTCTCATGGTTGTGGTATAATTAGAGCATAAACAGAAACTAGGTCATAGCAAATGAATTTACAGCAACAGGGAAGACTAGGATTAGATGGTGAGAACTAATGAAGGTTTTAAGGAGGGAAGTGATATATGAATTTAAATAGCTCATACTGAAAGCAGTGTGGCTGATGGATTTTAGATGGGCAAGACTAAAGAGAAGGGGATTACATAGTATTGGATTCATATGTTTACAATTGAAATCATACACCCACTAACAAGTTGAGGCCCTTTATAACATGTCCCTGTACAATGAAAGGAGGGGAGAACACAAATTCAACAAATATTAAGGAAGTAAAAGTAGTAAGATTTAGTTATTGATTGTTAATGGGATGGAGAAGTGTCATTTATAAATAACTTTCAAGTTTCTGAGTTGAATGAGAGACAATTAACCATGAAAGAAGAATATGTATATTGTAGAGGAAGTTAAATTTAGATTTACTCATGTGGCCTTGGAGGTGCTCATTAACCATCAAAGAAGTTGTCTTTTGCCAATAATGCAAGGTGTTGGTGGTGGGTGGTGTATGGGAATCCAATATTCTATGTATGATTGTTCTATAAAGCCACAACTTCTCTAATAAAGAAAAAAAATTAATTTTCTGGAACCATCAGCATCTAGGTGATGGTTATAACTGTGAAAGTAGATGAAATTACAATGAAGAACCCTGGAAACACCAACTTCTAAGCCTTCAATTTTAAGTGATGAATACTGATGAGCCCACCACAGATTAATTTTTCTAAAATATGGCCAACTTTCTACAAATTAACATGAATAAACACTAATTATATGCATATGTTTAACATTACTAGTTTACCACATGAGGCTTTAAAATGGGTTTATAAACTGATTGTATTAAAAATTAAATATAAAAAATATTAACATTTATGCAGGATATCAAGAGTCTTAATAAAATGAACACTATGCATTCCTCATCCAGTTTAATAAATGAAACTTTGCTAAGATGTGCCTTGGGATGCCAATGATATTTAAGCAAGGAAGATACATGATATAAAATGGTAGCCAAGAAAAATTAATATGAGATAGTTTTCATAGGGGATAATAAGGGATAGGAAGCAATATTTGTTAATGCAAGTGGTAGATAGATGATTAGTTAATACATAGGATCAGAATGTCAAGGCAGACTCCCATAAGAGATCTTATTATCAAAATTAACTAGCAATCAAAAGGCCCAGATGATACAGGAATGTATCATCTGGAATGTTAAGGGCAGCTCTTCAGGTCCTTCTCTCTGTCCCAGAATAGATAAGGTCTCTATGTGTGGTTCACATGTTCCCCTTACTCAGTAGCAGCATTTAATTATGAAACATCTCTATTTTATAATCGAGAGAGTTGTGTAGCCTACCTGACATTCTCTAGGGAGCCATGCATTGTAGATCGAGGATTTTTTTGATTATAGATAATCCTTTGCCAGGAATATCCTACTCTTGGTTCGGAGATAGGGTCTCATCCTCCTGCAAATATTATTGAATATTAATCCAGAGGTCTACTTGTGAAGATTAGAAAAGGGGCACTGGCCTTTTCCTTCCCACCTACTGGGGGCATTTCCTCAGGAAATGGGAGTAAATGGATCACAAGTCAGCTGATCTACCACCTTTCTCCCAGATGGTAAAGACTGAAATAGAAAGAATGTAAAGAATTTGAAAAGAACTCTGTGATTCGTTTCAATAACGATAATATAAATGTTATTATGACAGAGAATCCAGAAAAAGGGAGAGGGCAGAGTTTCCTTCAAGGAGAAGAACTAGTTTAATTTGGAGAATGACAATAACTTTGACAAAAATAAAAAACTTGAGGGTGGACTGATCTTGGAAGGGATACATAATTGTGTTTTAAGCATGTTTAGTTTAAAAGAATGGTGGATATGAAAACAAACAAACAAAAAAAACAAATCAGTAGGCAGTAAAGAAGAAAGGTCAGGGCTGGATTAATAGATTGAGTAATCTGCCTTGATATTTATCTTTCTGTCTTATAAAAGGGAAGGATAATTCATTGTTTTACCTATTGCTGTTATTTTCTCAAAGCTTAAAATTTTAAATTATTTACTTGCTACAATTATCTTTAATAGGTTAGGTGATATTTCACTACTTCTGGATTATTATTCCACTAAGTTTTACCTATCTAAGTGTAAAAATATCTGTAATCTTTTAGGAAAAATAATGGGCTATTTTGTTCCACTCAGTAACATGATGAGTTTGGTAACCCTGTGTAGATATTGCTGTGAGTGGAAATAGGCAGAAAAAAATCCCCTCTACAGTATCATGGTATTTTTATTATTAGCCAGGTAAATATGTTGAACATTTTCCCTTGCTACAGAAAAGTTAGAATGGTCCATGTGTTAAAATGTACTTATTTCTGTAAAAGAGCATTTGTGGTTGATTAAACACATCAATTTCATTTTGCATGTAATCAAATGCAGAGGCCATTTATTACTCTGAATATTCCAGTACCCTGGATATTAGCCCTTGACTGATCTGCACTAGCTAATTGAAAGAACATTTCAGGTGCAACCAATTATAACAGAATGAGTTTCATTCCTAGACTCCAGACTCCACTCCAAAATATTCTTAATATATGAGTTTCAGTGACAACTTTTGTCCATCTAGGAAGGCCATGCTGCATTTGATTTGGATGAGCAACTTCTAGCCAGCTACGCTGTAAAAACACTAGAGGAAGCCTGAGATAACTCCAAAAGGCCTCCTCATTGGACCCGGAAAACGCCAAACAAAAGGCCTCCTCTTGGTCCCCTGAGAGCTAACAGGTGGAGACCTTAAAGCAACTAATCAGAGCAGCGAAGAGCTGTGGCTCCTCCTCAGTATCAGGAAAGGGGAGGAGGAAAGTCTTAAAAAGGCCTTGCCTGGGGCCCCATGCATGCATCTCACCCTGTGGCATGCCCACACCCATGTCTGGGGTTGTGTACTTTTTTTGTTTCTCTCATTTCTCAATAGAATCTTTACTCCCCTTGCCTACCCTTAAAAAGCAAACAGACAAAAAAACACAACACTCAATGTAGTCTATATCATCAAATTGTTCTGATGTCAACAGATACTCTAGTTTTTGTGTTTCCTAAAACTACATACACACAAATCTTATGGAGATTTCAGATACTAGCAAAACATATTTGGTAGTACATTTTCTTGTCCTTCAGAATGCATTAGCAGTCCCATGTGATTTTTATGCTACAAAATGAAAGTTATTTCTTCATACTGCAGTTATGATATCTTTCCCCTCCTACATGTACTCTGCTTTTTCTTTAAAATATACTTTTTTTTTTTTTACCAAATTTCTCTAATATGTAGTTTACCTGGCACTTAAAATCATAACAATTAAGGAAGATGTAATATTTTAATTTAGTGGCAAATTTGTCAAGAAACCACTTTTCTATCATAATGTAGCTTGTTTTTATTCTTTCTTTTTTTTTTTAAGATTTATTTTTTATTTTCTGCTTTTTGTCTCCCGCATCCCCCTGCGGTGACGCGCCAAGTCAGCTTCACTGGTGAGCGGTGGCCTTGCCCACTCGTGGGCGGCCTGCCCC
>PVKH010028319.1:0-12868 GCA_004027955.1 Chaetophractus vellerosus
TGAATATACGAGGTCCCTGGTTCGATTCCTGTCTATTCTTAGAGTAGTGATCCATCGGGTTATGAAACAACCAGCCGAGAATTTGGGACAGGAAGAACATAGACATTTTTGTATTAGCGTCTCTTGGGTCTCTTATTTTAAGGATATTAAGAAGACACTGGGAGAAACATACTGAAGAAATTGTAAACATACATA
This sequence comes from Chaetophractus vellerosus, assembly GCA_004027955.1. Taxonomy (NCBI): domain Eukaryota; kingdom Metazoa; phylum Chordata; class Mammalia; order Cingulata; family Chlamyphoridae; genus Chaetophractus; species Chaetophractus vellerosus. The sequence goes on from PVKH010028319.1 coordinate 196, forward strand.
AAAAGAACAGATATAATGGTGATGAAGGGCATAATCCAAGAAATCAAAAATACACTAGAAGCACATAACAGCATATTTGAACAGATAGAGGAAAGAATTAGCAATGTGGAAGACAGTATATCTGAAATCAAATAGATTTTGAAACAGATAGATAAAAAGATATTAAAAAATTCAGTAGGGACTTAGGGATCTGAACTACAACACAAATTTCAGAAACAAACGCATTATAGACATCCCAGAGGGAGAAGAGAAGGGAAAAGGGACAGAAGGAGTCTTGAAAGAAATAATAGCTGAAAACTTCCCAACCATCTTGAGGGAGATGGACGTACATGTCCAGGAAGCACAGCACACACAAAACAGTGTAAACCCCAACAGGCCTATGCTGTGACACATGCTTGTCCAATTGTCCAGTGCTAAAGACAAAGAGAGAATACTGAATGCAACAAGAGAAAAGAGGTCCATCACATACAAGGGAAGCTCAATAAGATTAAGTGCTGACCACTCATTTGAAACCATGGAGGCAAGAAAGCAGTGGTAGGACATAGTTAAGGTGATAAAAGAAAAACTTCCAGCCAAGAATTCTCTATCCAGAAAAGCTGGCATTCAAAACTGAGGGGGAATTCAAATTTTCACAGATAGAATTTAAGAGAGTATGTCAATAAGAAACCTGCCCTTCAAGAAATACTAAAGGGAGTTCTGCAGGTTGAAAGGAAAAAACAGGACAGAGAGAGTTGGAGGAGAGTATAAGAAAAAAATTTTTTAAAAAGAGAAATAAGAACAATATGTGAGATAAATAAACCAAAAGAAAATATGGCTTATGTAAGTAATTCCTTGGAGTAATAATGCTGAATGTCAATGAATTAAAATCACCAATCAAGAGGCACAGATTGGCAGAATTTATAAGGAAGTATGACCAATCTATATGTTGTCTACAAGAAACCCACCTTAGACCCAGGGATTCAAGGAGGCTGAAAGTGAATGGCTGGAAAACAATCTTAAAAGCAAACAATAACCAAAATATGATGGGAGTAGCTATATTAATATTGGCAAGATAGACTTTAAATGCAAAACTATTGTAAGAGACAAAGACAGATACTACATATTAGTAAAAGGGGTAATCTTTCAAGAAGAAAGAACAATTGTAAACATTTATGCACCAAACCAGGGCTCCTCAAAATACATGGAACAAACACTGGAAAGGCTAAGTAGAGAAATAGATGCCTCTACAATTATAATGGGAGATTTTAATACACCATTGTCACCATTAGAGAGAGCATCTCGACAGAGAAATGGTAAAGAAAGAAAGACTTTGAATAATATATAAGAGGATCTGGTCCTAATAGACATATACAGAACATTACAACCAAATACAGCAGAATATACTTTCTTCTTCATTGCACTTGGATCATTCTCCAAGATAGACCACATGCTAAGCCACAGAATAACTCTCAATGAATTCAGAAAGATTGAAATTTTACAAAGTAATTTCTCTGACTACAATGTAATGAAGCTGGAAATCAGTAAGAAGCAGAGAGCCAGATTAGGCACAAAGATATGGAAGTTAAACAACATACTCTTAGACAAACAGTGGGTCAGGGAGGGAATCTCAAAAGAAATCAGTAACTACCTTGAAATGAATGAAAATGACAACACAGCATATCAAAACCTATGGGATGCAGCAAAAGCTGTACTGAGAGGGAAATTCATAGCCATAAATGCATATCTCAAAAAGAAGAAATAGCTAAAATCAAGACCTAACCGCACACCTAGAGGAATTAGAAAAAGACCTATAAACTAACCCCAAAGGAAGGAGAAAGTAGGAAATAACAAAGATTACAGAAGAACTGAAGGAAAAAGAAAATTAAAAAGCATAGAAAAAAATTAACAAAACCAAAAGCTGGTACTTCATAAGATCAATAAAATTGACAAATCCTTAGCTAGATTAACATAGAAAAAAAGAGAACAGATGCAAATAAACAAAATAAGAAATGAGGAAGGAATATCACCACTGACCCCACAGAAATAGAGTCATAAGAGGATACTTTGAAAAATTACATGTCATCAGGAAGGATAATTTACAGGAAATGGACAAATTCCTAGAAACACACAAGCAGCCTACAAAGATGAAAGAAGAAATTGATGAACTCAGCAGACCAATCACAAGTAACAAGATTGAATTTGTCATCAAAAACCTCCCAACCAAGAAGAACCCAGGACCAGATGGCTTCACAGGTGAATTCTACCAAATATTCTGGAAAGAACTAACACCAATCCTGCTTAAACTGTACCAAAAAATAGGAGTAGAAGGAACATTGCCTAACTCAATCTGTGAAGCCATAATTACTCTAATACCAAAGCCAAACAAAGATGCCACAAGAAAGTAAAATTAGAGACCAAGCTGTCTAATGAACCTAGATGTTAAAATCCTTAACAAAATGCTTGCTAATCGTATCCAACAACACATCAAACAATTTATACATCATGACTGAGAGGGATTCATCTCTGGTATGCAAGGATGTTTCAGCATAAGAAACTCAATCAATATAATATACCACATAAACAGAATGAAAGAAAAAAATCATATGATCATCTCTATAGATGCAGAAAAAGCATTTGATGAAATACAGCACCCTTTACCGATTAAAACACTGCAAAGGAGAGGAATAGAAGGAAATCTCCTCAACATGTTAAAGGGTATATATGAAAAACCCACAGCTAACACCATATACAATGGTGAAATCCTAAAAGATTTCCCTCTATTGGGAACAAGACAAGGACGCACACCATCACCGCTCCTGTTTAACATTATGTTATAAGTACTTGCTTGAGCACTTAGGCAAGAAAAAAATATAAAAGGCATCCAAATTGGAAAGGAAGAAGTAAAATTTTCACTCTTTGCAGATGTCATGATCCTATACATAGAAAGCCCCGAGAAATCTACAACAAAGCTTCTAGAGCTTAAAAATGAGTTCAGTAAAGTCACAGGTTATAGGATCAATGCACAAAAATCGGTAGCATGTCTGTACACCAATAATGAGCAATCTGAGGAGGAAATCAAGGAAAAAAATCTCATTTACAATAGCAACTAAAAGAATAAAATACCTAGGAATAAATTTAGCTAAAGATGTAAAGGACTTATGCACAGAAAACTATACAATACTGTTAAAGGAAATCAATGAAGCCTTAAATAAGTGGAAGATTATGCCCTCTTTCTGGATGGGAAGACTAAACTCATTAAGATGTCTGTCCTACCCAAACTGTTCTACAGATTTAATACAATTCTAATAAAAATCAAGACAGCATTTTTCACCGAATTAGAAAAACGATGAAATTTATTTGGAAAGGCAAGAGACCCTGAATAGCCAAAGGCACATTGAAAAAGAAAAATGAAATTGGAGGAATCACACTACCTGACTTTAAAACATACTACAAAGCTACAGTGGTCAAAAAGGCATGGTATTGGCACAAGAATAGATATACCAACCAATGGAACTGAATTGAGAGTTCTGATACAGATCCTCGCATATACAATTATCTGATATTCAACAAGACCACCAAGACCACTCAACTGGGAGAGAATGGCCTCTTCACAAATGGTGCTTGTAGAACTGGATATCCATATACAAAAGAATGAGAGAGGGACACCATTTTGCAGCTTATACAAAAATGAACTCAAGATGGATCAAAGATCTAAATATAAGAGCCAAGCCCGTAAAGACCTTGGAAGATAATATAGGGAAGCATCTACAGGACCCTGTATTAGGAAATGGTTTCATGAACTTCACACCCAAAGCACAAGCAGTGAAAGAATTAATAGATAAATGGGACCTCCTCAAAATGAAAATGTTTTGCACCTCAAAAGAGTTTGTCAAGAAAGTGAAAAGACAGCCTACCCAATGGGAGAAAATATTTGGTAACCATATATCTGATAGGCGCCTAATGTCTAGCATATATAAAGAAGTCCTATATCTCAAAAATAAAAAGACAAACAACCCATATAAACAAATGGGCAAGTGATTTGAACAGACACTTCCCCAAAGAAGAAATACAAATGTCAAAAAAGCACATTAAAAGATGCTCAAAATCACTAGCTATTAGGAAAATGTAAGCCAAAACTACAATGAGATACCTTCTTACACCCATTAGACTGGCAGCCAGTAAAAAAACAGAGGACTACAAGTATTGGAGAGGATGTGGATGAATGGGAACCCTCACCCACTGCTGGTGGGAATGTAGAATGGACTAGCCATTGTGGAGGACAGTTTGACAATTCTTCAAAACGTAACTATAGATCTGCCACATGATACAGCAATTCCACTGCTCGGTATATACCCAGAAGAAGTGAAAGCAAGGATACGAACTGATATATGTACACCAATGTTTATAGTGGCATTATCCACTATTGCCAAAAGTTGGAATCAACCCAAATGTCCCTCAACAGATGAATGGATAAACAAAATGTGGTATATACATACAATGGAATATTACTCAGCTGTGAGAAGGAATGCAGTGTTAACACACAGGATAACATGGATGAATATTGAGGACCTTATGTTGAGTGAAGCAAGACAGGCCCTGAAGGACAAATATTACGTGACCTCTCTGATATGAATTAAGCAAATTAAGCAGATTTGGAAGATAGGTTTACCGGAAATAGAAGGAATAAGAAGGTTGTGAGCCAACGCCCATATGGGTAAAATCTAGGATAAGCTAGAAGTGAGTAGTTGTACAGTGAACGTATATGACAAGGGTGTAGTGATACTATTGGGTTAGGTGGTACAAGTTTGACAGGGGAGTAGGGTGGGGAGGGTGGGTTGGACAGTCCATGGAACTGGAAGGAGGGTTGGAGGAGATAGCAGGTGAACACTGGGGACTGGTGGATAAGAGAATGTGTGAGTGATCATTTTGTCATATCAGTGGGTGGAGACCCACACAATGAGCAGGTAGGAGTTGTACTCCAATCCTGGGGAGGCCTGATATGTTCTCAAAGGAAGTGTATGTGTCTTTTGAGAGTATGTGTGGTTTGCAACAGGGGAGGACAGACCAGCGTGTCAAGACTTCAGTGTTATTGCAAGTAACTACAAATCTTGTCCTTCAAGGAGTGAAGCCTGGTGGTCGCTGTGGCCCTGAGAGGAGGGGGAGGGAGGAATAGAATTGATGGAAGAGGGAGTATTTAGGGGGCAATGGAAGTGTTCTGCATGATCTTGCACTGTTGGATACAGACCATGTTAAATTCCAGCAAAAATTTATAAAAGCATATAGTCTAAAATGTAAACCATAATGGAAACCATTGATCATGCTTAGTAGCTATGTTTCAATTTTTGTACATGAGTTGTGACAAATGTACCATCCACACATAAAAACATTATTAATAAGGGAAGCGTAAGAGGCAGAGGACGTTGGGTATATGGGTATCCCCTGTATTCTGTATGTGACTTTACTGTGACCTAAAACTTATTTGAAGACAAAACAAAATAAAGTAAGACAGTGTGGAAGAAATGGAAGAAAATGCCACTGTACATACAAGACAACAGATATTACAGTGATGTAAGGCAAAACATCAAAAATTTTTAAAAATATTTTTCATTATTTTTTAATGTCCCCAATTTTATTTTTTATTTTAATTTAGTTATCATTTTTCTAAATTATTATGGATTTTATGCTTATGTTTAAAACTATCATTATTATTTCATTTTCCTATTAATTGTATTTAGCAATGTTCTTGGCTTCATTTTTGAAGTTTTGGACCACAGAAGGGTTACAACTGTGGCAGGAGAGGATCATTGGTGTGGGGTGTCAGTGGTGGGGGATACACGGGAGGAAGTTCATCTAGGCATACATATAATGTATATAAATGTGTTCAAATGTTCATGGGGCATTTGCCACAGTGAGTAGAGAGTCAAACAATAACTGAAAGAGTATTGAATTCCCATCCTGGGGAGCTCTGCCACATTCTCTAATAGAACAGCAACAATCCCATGAATACAGGGGCAATGACTAGTGAAGAAGGATGATCCATTGATGGGCCCTTGATATTGATGACTATGCATATGAGTCTTTGCTCTTGAAATTGCAACTTAGCCTAGTGTTGTAGGGTGCCTAAGTGTTAGCTCCTGAGAGCCTCCATCTTGATCAAATGTGGCCTCTCTCTAAGCCAAACAGCATATAAATGCATTACCTTCCCTCCAGCATGGGATATGACTTCCAAGGATGAGCCTGCCTGGCACAGAAGGATCACTACCAAGCACCAACTAGCAATGCAACTGGAAAAAGACCTTGAATAAAAGGGGGAAAAGGTAAGACAAATGATTTTCTATGACTAAGAGACTTCAAAGTGAGTCAGGAGGTCATCCCCAAGGTAATGCTTATGCATGTCTTAGCAGGATCGCATAGACTGCCAAAGTAGATATTACCTCCAAATAGTGGGCCTTCTGAGGGCTCTGGAGACACCTAGTTCCCATGGTCATGGCAGATAGTTCTGGAGATTGGTGCCTTGCCAGTAGGGCCTACTTTGGGGTTTGTGCTCATAAGTGTGACAGAGTTGGAGTCAGTTGTGACTCCTCTACACATGCCTCATCTGTCCCTTCTATTTGAACCTATAGTTGGTGCTAGAGTTGGTAGGTATACATGCAAGAGACTTGAATCTTTGGACTGTCCATGTGCCAGCTGGGCCCTGAGCCTCAGCAGTGTTGCAACATCTACTCTCCAGTTCATTGGACTCACCCAGGACAACTAACAAGGAAATGAGGATGGACAACCACCAACCAAAGAGCCAAGAGAGTCTCCAACTGCACGCAAGAGAGTCCCATCCATCAGCTGTATGGGTAGCTCCATCTCAACTAGAGGTGGAATGGACATCATCATCCCAGAATCCTCAGGAATGGGGAATAAAATATGGACTAGAGTAGACTTACTGGTATTCTACTATAGATTTATAGATTTGTGATTCCAGCAATGGAAGAAATTATATCATTGATGTGGAGACAGTGGTCACTGGAGGTGCTGAAGGCAGGGAGAAGGAAAAAGAGGTGTAATATGGGGGCATTTTGGGGACTTGGAATTGTCCTGAATGACATTGCAATGACAGATACAGGCCATTACATATTTTGCCATAACCTACATAAACTACAGAGTTGAGTAGGAGTGAGTGTAAACTATAATGTAAATCATAATCCATGCTTAGCGGCAGTGCTCCAAAATGTGCTTATCAATTGCAATGAATGTACCACACTAAGGAAAGAAGATGTTAATGTGGGGAAGAGTGGGAGGTGTGGGGAGTGGGGCATATGGGAATCCCTTATATTTTTTCATGTAACATTTTATGTAATCTAAGGATCTTTTAGAAAAAATATATTTTAAAATGCATTTAAACATATTATCAGAAGTGAAACAAGGTGATTAATTTGTATCTTTGAATCATTAAGAGTAAGGCCATGTGCTAGTCCTGGAGCCAAACTGGAAACTTAAAACAATGGCTCCTCCATTATGTTGTTCAAGGACATGCTTCTGTTCAGCTCAGTATCCTTTGCAGGTACCTCACCAGCAAAATAGGCAGTGTTGCTAAGCGACAGAAAAGTGCTGATTGGAGAAAGCCACCTTTCTGAAGCAATAGCTGACAAGAGGGCTGTTGCTAAATGTCATTTAACATGCATATAAAACAGAACCTTAAGATCATCTGCAGTTGTGTCATGCTGTGCTGCACCGATAAAGTTTTAAAAGTTGAATTAAAGGTAAGGAAGGGGATGAAATAGAGATCCTGGCCTGCTCAGTTCCCTTTTCCCTAGGTGGCCAAGAGAGGACAGCCAGCTGCTGCTGCTTACATGCTCGTGCATTCCGAGGCATAAATTGCACATACCATTATTGAGGTTTTGTGGCAAGGTGGCTTCTTTCTGCCTGTGTAGTAATTAAATATGCAAGGAAGCAGGAGAACTTAGGGGATGCAACAATACAAAAATATAACATTTGTTAACTTATTGCCACAACCACCTCAAAACCCAGTGATTGTTAAAAAACAAAACGAAAAAAACACAAAACTTCACTCTACCTCGCACCACATATGAAATTAACTTGAAATGGGTCATGGTCCTAAAATCATGATCTAAAACTATATATCACCTAGAAGAAATCACAGAAGAATATCTTTGTGATCTTAGGGTAGGCAAATATTTCTTAAATCGGACACAGAAACATGAACCATAAAAGAAAATAATTGAACTGGATTTTATAAAAATTAGAAAGTAAAAAAATTTTGCTCTTTGTAAGACAATGGTAAGAAAATGAAAAGACAAGCCACATATTAGGAGGAAGTATTTGCAAAACATATATCCAATAAAGGATTGGTATTCAGAATATGTAATGAACGAAAAAATAAGAAACTTAAATCTCAATAATAAGACAATCCAATTTTAAAAGTTGGCAAAGGACTTTAATAAACACTTTTATAAAGAAGATTAAAAAATTTAAATACAGATGACAAATAAGAACATGAAAAGAATCCCAACATATCAGTCATTAAGGAAATGCAAGTTAAAAACCACAAAGAGATGCCACTTCACACCTCTTATAACGCCTGAGGAAATAGAAACAACTACAAAAACAAAACCCAGGAGTACTAAATGCTGCTGCTGCTGTGGAGGAGCTGAACCTTCCTGCATTGCTGGTAACATGTGAAATGCTACAGTCACTTTGGAAAACTGTTTGGAAGTTTTCATCTCAAAGACTTTATGTTGAGTTAAACAAGCAAGAGAGTAAATACCATCTGATCCCATTTATGTGATGTTCCAAAATGGGCAAGACTAATTTGTGATGATGGAAGTCAAACATGGTTGCCGCCTGTGTGGCAGGACACGAGTGGGAACAAGGGACCCTTCTGGGTGGTGGAAATTTTCTCTGTCCTTGTGTGGATGACTGTTTCAAAGGCAAATCCACATGTAATCACCATCAGTGCACTTAAAGTCTACCTCATTGCAAGTATCTTATACCTCAACGTAAAACAGGAGAAACCAAATTTTATGTTACGCATTTTATTCTCAGAGAAAGAGACATTGCCTGTGCACAAAAGCCTCTTTGCCTGGTTTTAAAGAACCATTTGTTTCCACCTTATCACTCAGAAGAGCACAGAAAACATCTGCCTCTGAGCTTATGAGTCCACCCTTCGTGTTTTACAGTGAGAGGTGACTGAGCTTTCATTTTCCAATCATATTTACATTAGTTGTCCGTAGTTTCATTTTTTCAGAGTAGGACTCAACTAAGACTTCTCTTTCTTTGTCTTTACTGGAGTCTTCCCAGTTCTTATTTTTGCTGTTACTGCCATATATTAGACAATCTTCATCAACTGTCTGAACAGTAGCAATAGTCTTCTAATTGGTTGCTGGTTTCTGATTCATCCCCAATCCCTTTACCTTTCATTAAATTTACAAACCATTCTCAATACTACAAAAAATCTTTCTAAAGTGCCGCCCAAGCATGCTGGGCTAGGCAACCACCCTGTTTATCCCACAGCAGACATAAAACAACTAACCACATCACCAGGCTGCAATTCATAAAAGAGAATATGCTTCCCTCACTATTCTGTACCTAGCATCTGGCATCAGGGTGATTCAGAGAAGGTGCTCATAAGTTAAATAAATGAATAAATAAAAAGGCTTTTTATTTTCCCGGTGCCATCACTCCTGCCTGCCACTTAAATCTTTACAGAGAAGTATTCCTGAATTACCTCTACATGATTTAGGCTCTTCTTTATTCTATTTATATGCAGAGGTAGATAGATGATAGATAGATAGATATAGATAGATGATAGATAGATAGATAGATGCATAGATGGTAGATAGATACATGGATACATAGATACATAGATATCTATATTTACATATGTTACTTTCCATGTATTCATACATATGTCCACATTGATCTTAATGTTTTATTTGTTAGTAAACTATTTTATTAATTATCCCTTTGTGATTTCATATTTAAAATTTGTTCTTCAAATATATTAAAACCTTTTTTTGGTGAAAAGTTTACCTGTTGTCCCTTTTGTACACTCCTACACACATAAAATACCCAGTAAAATTTTTATATAGGAATTACATATTACTGTAATAATTATATGTTTAGTAATTAGTCACTAACAAAGGATTACCATGATTATAATTTAGTAAATTGATGTTTTAGTGGAGTTTAATTCACAAAATTGGATTTAAAACTCCACAAAGCACAAGTTCACATCTACTTTATGCAGCCCTTCTAATCTCCAAGGTGCCCTTCCCCACGCAATACAATATGAGACACACAAAATGGCATCTCTTCCCACAAGGATCACATAATTTAAAGAAGAAAACAACCAACCATAATGCGACTTAATGGAAAGTATGTACATCTGAACGATATTTTTCATTTACACACTAGTGGATTGTTTGATGGCTGATTTAACACAGAGGTTTAAATTCCGTTGAGTGCAGATAATCATCTTTCTAGTCAATAACATGAAAATGGGATACGATGGGGTCAATCCATTGAAAGAAACAGCTGTTATTATGACAATTTTGTTTCATGACACACCATTTATAATTCAATACCAAACCTGAGAGGAGTAAAGAAAAGTTTGTAAAGCAACTTGAGCTCCTAGATAACAAGGATGACATAACTGCAAAGCATAGTGAAGAACACAGCGCCTTCAGAAGAGGTGTTCTGAAATCTTATTTCAGGAAAAATACTGTTCTTTCATTATCTTAGCAAAACACGAGTAACCCCTGCTGAGCTGAGCACCCAGCCAGGCTTTTCCAAAAATGATAATGTTTGATTTGTCTTTATTTTTCAACATCATGATTTGGGTACAGCGTATGCTAGTCAGAAACTAATAGATACAGAAGAAGTAAAAGGAGAAGCCATAAATATCGTGACTGTGAAAGAAATATATGATATTCAATCCTTTTAAACATTTTTTATTTATAAAGGAAACATTTCACAGTGTCTGTCAAACAGCACATAAACATTTGGAAACACAAATAACATGCATTTCCTTAAAAACAGCCATAGATTTTCAATCAAATTATATGGCATTCATTACATAAATTTTTTTTGAATTGCACCTCTTTTAGAGTTGCACATTTGCTCTTATATATTTTTACCCTCACATACACAAACACATATCTTGAGAGAAGCATTCACTCTGAATAATGCCTTTCTTCCCATCTTTTTATTTTGACATTTCAAATTCTTTTTTTTTATATTTTTTATATATTTTTAAAGATACTTACATTACACAAATGTTACACAAAAAATATATGGATTCCCATATGCCCCTCTCATCACACCTCCCATACCCTCCCACATAAACAACATCCTTCATTAGTGTGGCACATTCGTTGCAACTGATAAACACATCCTGGGGCGTTGCCATTGAGCCTGGACCATAGTTCACATTGTAGTTTACACTCTCTCCCACACAATTCTGCAGGTTATGGGAAGATATATAATGACATATATCTGTCATTGCAATGCCATTCAGGATGATTCCCAACTCCTGAAAAAGCCCCACACTACACCTGTCTTTCCCTCCCCCTGCCCTCTGAGCCTCCAGTGGCCACTGCCTCCATATCAATGCTGTAGTTTCTTCCATTGCTAGAACAACAAGTCTGTTGTAGAATACCAATAAGTCCACTCTAGTCCATAGTTCATTCCCCAATCCTGAGGATTCTGGGATGATGATGTCCACTCCACCTCTAATTGAGAGGGGCTTCGATCCCATACAGCCGATGGATGGGACTCTCTTGCTTGCAGGTGTAGGCTCTCATTTCCTTGGTATGGTGGTTGTGAATCCTCACCTCCTTGTTAGTTGTCCTGGGTGAGTCCAATGAACTGGAGAGTAGGTGTTGCCACTCTCCTGAGGCTCAGGGTCCAGCTGGCACATGGACAGCCCAAAGATTCAAGTCTCTTGGATGTATACCTACCAACTCCAGCACCAAGTATAGGTTCAAATAGAAGGGACAGATGAGTCATGTCTAGGGCAGCCATAACTGAGTCCAACTTGGTCAATCTCAGGAGCACAAACTCCAAAGTAGGGCCCACTGGCAAGGCACCAAACTCCGGAGCTAAGTGCCCTGACCATAGGGCCTGGGTGTCTCCAGAGTCCTCGGGATCCCCACTGTTTGAGGTAGTATTCACTTTGGCAGTCTATGAGTTTCAGACATTTTGATTTCTTGATGCTTTCTAAAGCAGTAAATGTTTGTTTGGCTTTACCAAGAGAAACAAATGGCTAAAGTAAAAGATCAGCTGACTTCTTTTCTGCTGGCAAGCATAGCTGGTTACCAAGCATTCTCTATCTCAATCTCCCTGGGTGAGAGATCCACATCTTTCAATAGCCCAATGCAACTCTTGCCTGGTGAGCATCTTTGAATGCTCTGATCTGGTTATTCTTTCTCAAAGTCAGAACTCCAGGATAAACGTAAAATTTAACCATTTCTAAATGTTATCACTCTATTGTTTCCTACAAACTCAGAAACACAGTCTTATTTAAATTAGTCTTTTATTCCAAGGAGTGCTCTTCAGGAATGTGGAAATGCACTGAGGGAGAAGAAAACGAGGTCAAACTAGGCTCAACTAGCACTGAAACTGCAGAAGCAGGGTCAGAGCCGTGGGTGTCAGCCCTCCTTAGGTTATCTTCTGCCCAGAATCC
>PVKH010028320.1:0-12867 GCA_004027955.1 Chaetophractus vellerosus
GAGGCTTTCAAGATATATATTCTTAAGTGAAAAAAGCAAGTTGCACAACAAGGCTTAGAATCTGATGCTACTTTTAAAGTTACATGCGTTTACATTCTTATTTGCCCCTGTTGAGAGCCTTGAAATTTTACACATCAAATCAGGATGTAAACCTCTCAAAAGGGAAGTAGAAGATGATTTTGTCGCAGGATATAATGCTTCATATTTTATAGTTATTTGTCATTTGAATCATTTACGCTATGGGTCTATGCATTACTTGTGAAATATGAAACTAATAAAGGCAAATGTAATAAATGGCAAAAAATGGCAGAAGAGAAATAGCAGATGTAAGAAGCTTCAGAATATACTTTCACCACAAAGCCTCACTGTAAACAGAGCTACAGAACTATGTCCATGCTGAAGGAAACCGGAGTGACTGCACAGGGTCTGTGTGTCATCGTTACGGCAGTGGCAGCTGTTCAGGGAGGAACGGGTCTGGCGCTGTTATGAGAATCAGGCTACAATTCCCTGAGGACAGGAAGAGGGGTTACCTTTCAAGTTTATATAATGAATTAAGTGCCCTTTTTTATTTGCTCCCCACCTTTTACCTTAGCACTGTCGCCAGGTCAGTGCGATCTGCTCCCAGATACAGACTCTGCGCCTCTTGACAGGCATTTCAGCCTGCATTAAAAATAGCTGTGGTTAATAGGACAAAGACAAGAATGTTCTTCTCTGAACTAGAACAAGAGTACATCATTATTACAAGGTGGTGAGAATATGGTGACGCATGGGGAAAATACAATTAATGTAGCATATGGACTACAATTAACAGCAATATTGTAATATTCTTGCATCAATGCCAAAGAAGGTTCTATATCAATGCTCAGTAGTAGGGAATATGGGAGTTTTTTCTTTTGGACAAAGGAAAACATTCAAAAATTTACTGAGGCAATGACTGCATAACTGTGATGAAAGTGAGAGCCACTGAGTGTACCCTTCGGGTAGACTGTTCAAGGCATGGGACTGTAACACAGTGAACCACGTGGTGGAAGATGGACTGTGGTTAACAGTACAAATATGGACTCTCTCGTGAACTATAACAAACATACAACACTAATACATGGTGTTAATAATAGGGAGTGTGTGGGAAAAACACACCAAGTGTTCGCTACGGACCATAGTTAGTGGTCATGGTCTGAGGAGGCTCTTCCATAACCTGTAACAAATGTTCCACAGCAGTGTGAGGTGGTGGAGGGGTGACGAAGGGGAATTCTGCACGTTCGGCATGATTGTTTTGTAAGCTCACAACTTCTCTAATAAAAAGTATATAGGGGGCCGGCTGTAGCTCAATTGGTAGAGCACCGGTTTACCACATGGGAGGCTCCGGGTTCGGTTCCTGGGGCCTCCTTGAGCGGCAGACCACCTTGAGAAGGGCAAGCCGCCACAGCAGGGCAAGCCCCCGCGGGCAGGGCAAGCCCCCGCGGGCAGGGCAAGCCGCTGCGGGGAGGACAAGCCTCCTGCGAGCAGGACAAGCCGCCCGCGAGCAGGCAAGGCCGCTGCGCAGTGAGCTGACTCAGCGGGTCACCGCAAAGGCGGGGAGACAAGCAGACACAGAACACAAAAATGAGCACAGCAAGAACAAGCAGAAAGGGGGGGATATATAATTTTAAAAAAGGATATATCAAAACATAGCTGTGTGAATCCATCTAAAGCTGATAGGAGCTGTGGTTAATTAGAAAAAATAAGAAAAGTAGATATCCATGTCTGGTAGCTTAAACAGACAAGCACACATACAAGAAACAATTTATTGTGCATAAGTAGATTGATAAGCGGGTAAAAGTGAGGGGTGAGACACATGCCCAATACAAACATTCCCTAGTACAGTAAAGCTCATGACTAATGACTGAGGAAAATATGAAAACAGAGACGTGCTGCGCTCCTTGTAGCATCCATCGTAAAAATGAGGCCCATTCTCAGCAACCAGAGTTCACGGCCCAGGAAATGTCAGTATCACTGGGACGGGAAACCAGTTCTTCTGAAGGGGCCCAGAGGAATCCTGCAGAGGTTCGATCACATCATTGTGAAACTCGGCTTCCTGGGAAAGAGAAACGAGCAAGTCTAGGTTGACAAATGATGGGGGGGAAGTAACGCTACAGTTTGCACTGTCAATTGTCACGTGCCAGTCATGACCGAGTGTGCTACTGGGGCTTCTATTACGGGGCCAAGTCTGCCTACGCTCACTTTCCCAGGGAGATTGTTACTCGGGAGAGTGGGTCTCAAGTTGAAAGCCAAAGTTTCTTGAGTGAAATACCTATCTGCAGGTTTTGTGTGAGGTCAGGTGTTGCCGGTCAAGAAATTGCAGCCCAGAGAAACAAGTTAATTCCTGAAAGAAATGACATTTAATTTGCATAAAATTCAGCTGCATTGATTCAGCAATTTATGACAGTTAAAAACAAGACAATCAAAAAATTGGAATGGGCTCTATTTCTGTGAAAAGGCAAGCTGGTGAATAAGATAATGGTTTTGTTTAGCTATAGAAACAAAAAGGGAAGCAGATGTGGTTCAAGCAATTGAGCCCCTTCCCTCCACACGGGAGGTCCCTGGTTCAGTTCCCAGTGCCTCCTAAAGAAGACAGCAAGCTGGCACGATGGGCAGGCATGGCAAGCTGATGCAACAAGATGACGCAACAAGAGACACAAGAAGGAAAACATAATGAGAGACACAAAAAAGCAGGGTACGGAAGTGGGTTAAGTGATTAGGCACCTGCCTCCCACATTGGAGGTCCCGGGTTCAGTTCCTAGTGCCTCCTAAAGAAACAAAGGAGACGAACAGACAGATCAAGTGCAAACAATGAGGGGATAAGGAGAAGTAAATGAATAAAATAAATCTTAAAAAAAAAAAGAAGCTGGATGATATCTAGGACCTACTGGTAATATTTTTAAAACAGTAAAATTATCTTATTCATAGAAAAGACTGGATTCTTATTCTTAAGGAATCTACAGAATGTTGGGATGGGGAATCACATTACTGAAAAGGAGCATAATATGGTCAGCACTACAAAAAACTTTAGTTCCACAGGTATGTAGTCTCATGCTAAAGTCTTTTGCAATTTTAGTTAAATATTTCTCATTCATAGGCTCTATACCTGTGCTTTCTAGAAGTGGTTAAAATTCGCACTTTGTGGATGTAACAGAGATGTCTACAGATTGGTGAGTATCTACAGAACCCTTCACCCTTCTGGGAGGAAAGCCACTGTGTGCTGCGGTGTCTTTGTTACGCTCTGGTTTTGTTGTGATTGGATACTCTCCACACTTCAAATTCTGAATCACTGTCATCTTTTGAAATAATGTCAAACTAATTGAAATTCAAATGCCAGCATAAATTTAAGGTACTTCTTAAATGCTAGGAAGAAAGCAACATTAAAGAGCCACACAGTTATAAAGAGAGGAGCAGTTTCTCCCGAAGCAATCAAGAAAGTCTTCAGACACACACTCAATCACCATGAAGTTTTTGTTAAATGACAATAAAATGACTCTGGAGACCAGGATTCCAAACCAGAGCTGGCAGGCAGGAAAGGCATGTGTGAGTACGGGCGGGGGGCCCCGTTGCCGAGGTTTCTCCTTCCCAGCTGGCTGAGCCTGGGCCAGCGCTTCCAGCCCTTTGGGCCTGAAGGGGGAGGTGACAGCTGCCTCCCAGGCTGGGGAGAGGAGGAAAGGGGCCCGTGTGCGGGAGGACGGCTCCGAGGGGCCTCACGGC
Organism: Chaetophractus vellerosus; assembly: GCA_004027955.1. Lineage (NCBI taxonomy): Eukaryota > Metazoa > Chordata > Mammalia > Cingulata > Chlamyphoridae > Chaetophractus > Chaetophractus vellerosus. Next base: position 3,736 of record PVKH010028320.1, read on the forward strand.
CTACGCGCGCGGTACTAACTCACGCCAGACCACCCTTTTCTCGGATTTTCACTCCCTGTACGAGGCACACAGTTTAATCCAAAGAGGGATTCCAGAACGCAGTTGAAATAAAGGCCCCTTTCCCCTTCTGGAAAACAGCGACGGCAACCTGAAGTACCATGATCAGGTAGCGTTTATTCTAACGCCTTCCTACTTCCCATGTTTCCGGACCTATGTGAATTCTGTTCAGTTGTTCATGGGCTCTCTAAAGGCCAAAGCGGTTGCAGTGGATGTGTTGAAAGTGGGCGAAGACAGAGCCACAGGCTTCACTGCAGTTCAGATGTGGTAAGTGAGAGAAACAGAGAAATTAAGAATGCCTCCAAGGCTTTCGTTCCGAACAACCGGAAAGATTGCCAAATACCTAAATGAGTAAGACTGTGGGGAGATCAAATCTGAGATGGAGAAGAAATACGGGGAGCTCAGTTTTAGGCATTTTAAATGTGAAATGTGTGTTCACAAAGGCTGTGTTTCTTTCTCTTGACTGGCTCCCAGCACTAATCCTCACGAGCCCTCCCCCACCCTCCCCTGTACTGACGGCATTGAAACTAACCTCCAAGCTGTGGGAATGCAGGAAAAAACAACTGGGACCGAAGGAAAAAAGGAAAAGAGACAAATTCTAAATTCCAACTCATCCCTTACCTCCCCCTCTCCACTCCCTCTCACCCCCAGGTACCCAAGAGATTCCTTACTGGGAAGCTCCTTATCTCCCTCCCAGTCCTTACAGACTCCAGGCAGCCTAGTAACTGCAAAGGAAAAGATTCTGAACCAAGTGGTCCTAACTGCAACCTCAGCAAATCTTTCATCCATTTTTGTGGAACCAAACCACCTTGACTTCAACCTCAGTAAATCATTCATCCACCTGTGGTGGTTTGGAGCTGTGTGAACCCTAGAAAAACATGTTCTCAAATTTAATCGTTCCTGCAGGTGTGAAGGCATTGCTAGTAGGACCTTTTGATGGGGCTGAGGTGTTGCCCGCCTCAGTCAGGATGGTTGTCACTCCTATTACTGGAGTCCTTTATAAGCAGAGTGAAATTCAACAGTGAGAAAGCCACAGGAGCAAGAAGCTGAAACAGAACCTGGAGGAGAAGGGAGAGACCAGGAGAGGCCGCCATGTGCCTTGCCACATGACAGAGGAGCCAAGGATGACTGGAAGCCAGCTCCAGAACACCAGTCTTTGGGGAGAAAACATTACCTTGATGCCTTGATTTGGACTTTCTTTTAGCCTCAGAAACACAAGCTAATAAATTCCAGTTGTTTAAGATGAACCATTTCCTGGTATTTTCTTGAGCAGCCAGGGAAACTAAAACACCACCCCAGTGATCAACCACCCTTACTATCTTCCAGGGACTTTTCTCCAACCCACTCCAAGCCCTTAAAAAGCTTGCTGTCCTTTGCTTCAATAGAGTTGAGTTCTGCTCTCTCTCTCATGCAATAGCAGCCCCTGAATAGAGTCATCCTTGACAGCTTAACATTGTCTGGTGCACTTTTTTATTTGACACTGTTAAGTATGAGTTGGATGCGTGAGTCTCGAGTTCTCGAGAAATGCCTGAGATGGAGATCACATTTGCAGGGTTTCCACCAATGGACACTGTCATAGAAGTCCTGATGTCAAGAAGATGGTCCAAACAAATGGGTAACTGCAGAGAGCTTTGTAACAGGAATCAACAAGGATGGTGAAGCACTCAGAGAATGACAAAAGTGGGAAGCTGTAGCCATGGGAATGGGATCACCCCAGAGCTCGTGCCAGACCACATCCTGGTGATATGGAAGCCGAGGGGCCTAAATACTCCCTGATTTCTCTCTTTCTGCTCTCCAATCTCTGCATTGGCTGAACCCAACAGAAAGTCAGAAAGCAAGGGAGCCAATTGGTGCAGTCCACAATGGTCAGTCATCCAGGGCACAGAGAAAGGCTGGGAATGGGAGAGAGGAACTAGGGAGGGGCAAACACTGTATTTGAAACCAAGGAATCATATAGGGGCAAATGTAGCTAGAAGTCAGAAGTCCAGTGATTGAGTCCTAGGTCTCCCAACAGTAAAACAGAGCGGGGAAAAGACTAGCAAGGGAGACTAAGAGTGCAGCCAGAGGAGAAGAAGGGACAACTATTTATAGTGGAGAAATGGCTGGAGAGAGCAGCATGTGTTCCGGATTCCCACCAGACTACCTGCTCTTTGAAAACTGACAGAACATCCTAGGTCAATGGGACTCAGTCACCCCAGCTAGGAAAAGAGACCATTAAACTTGATTATCTCTGTGCTTCTCTACCTTTATGTGGAATTGCATTTGTATCTCTGTTCTGCTTGGGGCCATCATAGCCAAGATGGGCTGGTTCTCCTTCCTTCTGACATGTTTCTAGTACAAGACAAATTCAATTTTAATGAGACTCAAATGCATCTTCAGAGTGCCAGTCTTCATTTGAACATGAGAGTTTATGTTCTCTTCATAAACTCACAGAAAATGACAAGACGTGCCTTCTGAGGAGCTCTGCACCTGAGTTCACTTGCAAAGCTCCCCAACGTCTCTGCGCCCCAGCTCCTTGCAGGGCACATGCAGGAATGACTCCTGACCTGAGATTTGATTTGATATAAGTGGATATGATGCATTTTGGACAATGCGCCCTGCCTCCGCCCCACATATTAATAAAAGTATTACGTAGAACAATTCCAATATCAAAAGCAAAATAAAAGGATTTAATTAAACCAAGTTCACCAAATGCAGGTTTAAATAGATTGCACTATTTTGAGATTTCTCAGAGCGTTTTAAAAACTTTTTAAATCGAAGTTTATCATTCATTCATGAACATACATGAACTGTAAGTATGCAGTAAAAGTTGTGAACTTAAAAAACAAACATGCACATCATCATACAGGGCTCCCACACATCACCCCATCACTAACGCTTTGCATTGTTGAGAAACACGCTTGTAGAGCCATAGAAATAGATTGTTTTTGATGCATTTCCAGCAGACACACCAGGCTGCTGTCATAATTAATAATGTCATGTTAGCAACAGTTACATTGTACTGGCCATGTCTCATGGCCAGGCAAGGTGCTGAGGGGCTTTGCTACATGGTATGATGGTGGCGAGGAGCAGGTGGGCTTCCAGCACTCCCACGCACTCTTCTCTACATGGGCACAATACCAGTGCCTGATTCCTGGGCTGTTGTGAGGGTTCTATGAATTAAAGTTTGAATGCACTTAGACCAGAGCCTGCTACCCAGGAATTGCTAGGCAGCAGTTACTCTGGTTACTTGTCTTTGCTTGCCAGGGCTTATGTAATAAATTTCTATCTCAGGGTTCTGGAGCCTGGGAGTCCAGAAGCAAGGTGTCAGTGGGGCCAGGCTTTCTCTTACCGGGAAGAGTCCCTTCCCTGCCTCTCCCCTGGCTTCTGTTGGGCGGCTGGCCATCCGTGCAGGTCCTTGGCTTGTGGCGGCATCACTCAGCCTTTGCCTCCATCACATGGCTGTTTCCTTCTGTCTGTCTCTGTCTCCCTGTGTGTGTCCAAATTTCCTGACCTTATAAGGACACCCAGTCCTATTGGATCAGGGCCCACCTGCTCCAGTTTGGCCTCAACCCAATACCATCTTCAAAGATCCTATTTATAAGTGAGCTCACATTCACAGGACTGGGGCCTGGGACTTGGACGTGTTTTTTAGGGGACACAGTTCGATCCGTAATGTTAGTTGTCCACAAATCTATCTCTCCCGAAGTGGGCACTCTAATTACCCCCTTCTGCACAAGTTTAAGTAACTGGTCTGAAAACCTGCGTGCATGGTAGAGCGGAGGAGCAAGGGTTTGCACGTAGTGGGTGTGACTCGGCTCCGTCTAACACGCCGACAGCAGACTTCACCCCTCTGGGGATACCTGCTAAGGAGGGGCAGCCTGTGGCCGCCCACTCGAGTTGCTGCGAGACTCGGAGTGGTGTGTAGCCTTTCCACGAGTATATGACCAAGATAACTTTTCACACTTTGGGAAATGGTGGAATGGGCTGTTTTTCGGTGGAAAATACGCAAATAATGTGATAGGAATACTATTAGCAGTATCTCACATTTATTATTGATTGCTCTGGTTTTTAATGGGAGCCTTTCACTCTCCCCTTTGATTCTCTTGCCAACATTGTTTCTCTCTGTTCCTTCCACCCAAATGCCCAGTGCTTCCCCAATTTGTTTTTGCTAAGGAAATATTGATCTGGTATATCCTTACACTTCAGTGAACTTTAATGTGTGGCAATTTCTCATGGTATTGTGAAATATGGAGAGGAAACCAAAGGAAATGCTTTCTAATGGGAGGATTTAATGCATTTGTGGTATCTAAGTGAAGGAAAAGACATATTTTATGTAGTAGGACTTCCTTGGTGCCCTGCAAATCATAAAGGGAGTTGGCCTTTACTATCTCTACCCAGAAGGCAGCACGAAGACACTATTTGTTGTTGTTATTTGCTTATCTAATTAATTTCTAGTTGTACTGCATGGTGCACTAAATCTTTCTTTGTGATTTATACAGTTTTCCTTTGTGGCCCACCACATGGTTAATTTTTATAAATGTTTTATGTGCATTACAGGGGTCTGAGGTTAATAAATGTCTAATAGAGTTGTTTTATTGATTATTTTTAGATCTTCTAAATCCTAGTATGTTGACTCTGATATTGTTTGAGAAATGTGGTGTAAGAATCTTTTAATTATTAATTTCTATTGTTCCTCAAATAGCTTAAGCTTCCTGCTTAAAATGTTATTTCTTTTAAATTTGGTGCATAGATTTAATAACTTTTAAATATATTTACCAGGAAATGTTGTCTTTTATATAAAATATCCTTCTTTTTCATATTTAATGTTTTATTAGATTGTACACCTTTCCTGATATCAAGGTAACAGCCCTTACATTTTTTTGAGTGCATTTTCCTGGAATCTCTTTGTCACCAATTCATTTTTGACCTTTAAAAATGACTTCATTTGAATGTGTCTCTTTATATGGCTTAGCATTGGATTTAGTGCTATTAGTCAATTTGAAATTAATTTCTTTCAACAGATGATTTAAGTACATTTATATTTATTGATATGATCAATAAGTATGATCTTAATTCTATCAGAGATTTTATGATAAACTTACTATTCTTATAACCCTTTACTGTTTTCTTTCTTCTGTTTAGGTATTTTCATTGGTATTTTGGATTTTTTCTCCTGTGCATTCTAATTACCTTTCTATTATTATTTTTATACTGTCTTAATTCCCTATACTAAATCTTGCCTATAGTTTCCATATGAATAATAACCAAATGAGAAGCTCTTCTTCTTCTCCCTCTTCTCTCTTTTGCTTACATCTAATTTTTAAAAATTATCATTTTACTTTTATATAATACCTGCTTCATACTTGTATGAACTTTTGTCTAGATGTGAAATTTCTTGGTCACCATTTGACCATATTTTCTTGCTTTAGTATCTAAAAATGTTGACACACTGTTCTTTTCACCTGATACACACAGCATTTTTCTTTATCCTTAAAGCATCATAATTTTACCAAAATATGTCTCAGCATGGATGACTATGAGTTGAATCCCTCAGGTATGCAGGGAGTTTTTAATATGTAGCTTCAAGTCTTTCTGTTTCATTAAAGTTTCTTGAATTAAAGTTTTAAATATTTGTTCCATTTCATTGTTTTCGTGCTCCTACTCGGGAATTTCAGGATTATATATGTTGGATCTCCCCATCTATCTTCTATGTGAATTACTTTCTTTTCTCTTCTCCAGCTATGTCTCACAATTTTCATTCTTCTCCTTTCTGTTTTCTATTGCACTTTTCTTACTGTGTGTACCATGGTATTTGTCACTCCCATAGTTTTTCATTTTACATCATTTAAAGTTTCAGAGTTTTAATCTTTAGTTTGGGTTTTCCCAGAAGGGAACCACCGAGAAGACTCAAGTGGAATTGTTTCTCTTGGAGGTAAAGGAAAGGTAAGTGTGACAGGGGGACGAGGAAGGGAAGAGAGCCGACAAGCAGTGCGTTGTCAGGACAGCTGCCTCTCCAGGAGCCCAGAGCATCACTGTCCTGAGGAGCTCTGGAAGCCAGAGCAAAGCCCCAGAACCGCCCCCCCCCCTCTGCGAATGGCGCCTGAGCTGGGCATTTACCAGCTCCCACTCAACTGCCGTATTGTGCCAGGTAGCGCCCCACGCCTAAAAGCAGGACGTCTGTGCAGCCGTTCCTTTGTCCTCAGGGTCCGTCTGATGTGGGAAGGCTGCACATCTGCCTCCGTGTGTCCAGGGCTCCTCATCCCTGCGTCTTCCTGTCGCAAGCTTTCCAGGGCTGCCCATGCCGTACCCCCCCCTTCCCCATCTCTAACCTGCTTTTATCTCATGACCCACAATGTCAGTCTAGGTTTTGTAGATGCGAGTTTTTCTTTAGGGTGGAGCTTTGTCCTTGGGAAAGGAAATGCTTGTTAGATCTTTCTGGGACGCAAAGGGATTGGGTGTTCCCATACCGCTACAGCTTGATGCTTCCCATCGTCTCTGTGCACTTACTTGTAACTTAGAGCACGTGAGGACTACTCATTTGTCTCAGATTCGCTCGTTCAGGTCATTCCTCAGCTCCCTGATTCCTCATGGGGGCGAAAGGCGAGTATTCAAGATTGTGGGATCCATGACCCCTAGGCCAGCATATGCTTCAATTTTCTTCGCCGTCATTGCTGAGCACACGTTGATGTGTGTTGGCCGTGTCCACCTCTCTTCCGGGTTTCGCAGGAATTCCTTGTTCCTTGGTTCTGTTGACGATGCTGCCATAGGTTACCCAGTACCCACCTTGCACTGCTGGCTATCCCAGTTACTTTGTTCGGTTTTCATTACTGTATTTGGACATATAGCAAACAAAAATAAGCAAACAAAAGCATGATGCCGCCAGATTCTTTCAGCCAGAAGTTGTCTATTACTTTTTGTGTCTGATTTGGTAATTATCATTATCATATATTTTTATTAATTCTTTAATTTCTGCTTTTATATTTACTGATTATTTTTGTGCTCTACTTTTAAAAATTTGCTCCTCTTGGTCTAACTTTATAGCATGAACATTTAGTTCACCAATTTTCAGCAGTTTTTCTTTTCTAATATATACATTTATGGCTATAGATTTCCCCTAGTACATTTTGTTATTAGAAAAGTTATACCTTTAGAGAAAAATCATGCATAAAACACAACGTTCCCATATTCCAAATAATTATTGTATATTTGCTACAATTTATGAAAGAACATTTTGATAACTGTACTATCAACTACATTCTTTGATTTACATTAAGATTCACAGTTTTGTACAGTCCTTTGTTGCTGGTTTTTAAATTTTTATTCTAGCAATATATATGCAACCTAAAATTTCCCCTTTTAGCCACATTCCAATATATAATTCAGGGCTGTGAATTATATTCACAGTGCTGTGCTACCATCACCACCATCCATTACCAAAACTTTTCCATCAACCCAAATAGAAGCATGTACAATCCTGGCCCCTAGCAGTTTATTATTTACTTACTTATTTAAAGATCTATTCTATTTTATTTATCCCCCCACCCCACTGCCTGCACTCGCTTTCTGCTCCCTGCATCCACCCGCTGCATGCTCTTCTGAGTCTGCCTTTCTTCTCGTCTTCTCTTTAGGAGGCACTGGGAACCGACCCCAGGACCTTCTGATGTGGGAGGGAGGCACTCAGTCGCTCGAGCCACCTCAGCTCCCCTGCCCGTTGAGTCTCTCGCTGTCTTTTTCCTCTGTGTCTCTTTTTTTGTTGTTGCGTCATCTTGTTGTGCCAGCTTTCCATGCAGGCTAGCTCGCCCCAACCAGGAGGCCCTGGGAAACGAACCCGGGACCCACACATGGTAGATGGGAGCCCAAACGCTTGAGCCTCATCCACCTCCCTGCCCTGGTAGTTTATAGTCTAGTTTCAGACTCTACAAATTTGCTTATTCTAATCATTTCAAATCAGTGAAATCATATAATATTTTGTCCTTCAGTGTCTGACTTACTTCCCGCAACATGATGTCTTCAAGGTTCATCCATGTTGTTACCATGCATCAGGACTTCATTCCTTTTTATGGACGGATACATTTCCATTGTCTGTACATACCACATTTTGTTTATCCATTCTTCTGTTGGTGGACAGTTGCATTGCTTCCAACTTTTGGTGATTGCGAATAATGCTGCTATGAACAGCAGTGTGCAAATATCCGTTTGAGACTCTGATTCAAATCTTCTTTGGAGAAATGTCTATTCAAGTTTTTTGTCCATTTTTTAATTGGATTTCTTTATATATTCTGGGTGTTAAATCCTTATCAGGTGTGTGGTTTCCAAATATTTTCTTAGATTGTGTAAGTTGTTGTTTTACTTTCATTAGCAAGTCCTTTGATACATACATTTTTTAAAAAATTGATGAGGTCCCATTTAACTATTTTTTCTTGTTGCTTGTGGTTTGGTTGTAAGGTCTAAGAAGAAACCATTACCCAACACAAGGTTCTGAAGATGACTCCCTGTGCTTTCTTCTGGGAGTTTTATAGTTATGGCTCTTATATTTAGGTGGTTGATCTATTTTGAGTTGATTTCTGTATACGGTGAGACATAGGGTCCACCTTCATCTTTTGCATGGACAATCAGTTGTCCCAGCACCATTTGTTGAAGAGGCTATCCATTCCCATTTGAGTGGACTTGTCAAAAATCACTTAGCCTCAAAGTAAGGGCTGGTTTCTGAACTCTCAATTTCCTTCCATTGATAAATATGTCTGTCCTTGTGCCAGTACAATCCTGTTTTCATTATTGTGGATTTGTAATAAGTTTTAAAATCAGGAAGTGTGAGTCCTCCAAAAATGTTCTTCTTTTCTAGATGGCTTTGTCTCTTCTGAGTCCCTTATCCTTCCATAGATCCTTGAAGAGTAGCTTTTCCCTTCCCTCAAAGAAGGCTGTTGGAATTTTGGTTGGGATTGTATTGAACCCGTAAATCACTTAGGGTAGAAATGACATCTTAACAATATTTAGTCTTCCAATTCATTGAAAATAAATGTCCTTTAATTTATTTAGGTCTCATGATTATTTTAGCAGTGTTTGTCATTTTCAGTGTATAAGTCCTTTACATCT
>PVKH010028321.1:0-13066 GCA_004027955.1 Chaetophractus vellerosus
CTGGATGGAATTCTCCTACCCGGGATTTTTCTGTTTCTTTGATTCAGCATTTGTGGACTCCTCCAGTCTCTACTGTCCTCCAGAGTTCTAAGCAAGTGGGATTTGCCGTTTCATTCACTAAATCTCTGGGAAGCCTTTCTCAGGGGATGACTTAAGCCACCACGTTAATGACATCACCCTTTGCCTTCATTTTTGAAAGATAGTTTTGATTGATATAAGATTCTTTGCCAACCGTTTTCTCTCTTCTTTCAGCACTTTGAATATGTCATCCCACTGTCTCCTGTCCTTCACTGTTTTGATAAGACAGGTGTTGATCTTATTGGGTTCACTTAGTATTAAGGCTAAATGCTGGGACATTGAGTTAACTATTTAACATTAAGATTGCTATCTTATACTATATTATACAAAATAAATTCCAATTCAATGAAGACATTAATTTAAAAAAACAACATAAAAAAGAAAAAAGGCAAATAGATGAAAATTTGGGGAAGGGGAGACTTTTCTATGGAAAAAATACTAAAAACTAAAACCAGAAAAGATGGGAAGACTGAAAGGACCATATAAAAATTTAACACTTGCACATTCAAAAACAAACTAAAACAAAGAAAATGCAAAATTAACAGGGAAACTGGGAAAAATATTTACTTTCCATAATAGACAAGGGACAAAGAACATGAACAGTTTATCCACATAGGAAATAAAAATGGCCTTATGAAAAGATATGAAAAAAACCCTCATATTACTAATAATCAAATATAAATGAAACAAACCTCTATTTTATAACTATAAGGTTGACAAATATTAAAATGAATTATAACGTCCAGTAGTTTCATATTCCACTGTTGGTGTATAAAATAGAACAATCTTACTGGTCTTAAATTTTGAACAAAGCAATTTCACGCCAGGAATTTTATTCCAGTGAATCATAAATGTTTTTAACTGTAACACACATTACTATTTAAATAGCCCCAAACTGAAAAAGAGCTAAAAGCTCAATAAAAGGATATTAAATTATAATGCACAAGAACAAGAGAGACAAAAAAGGATTAAAAAAAATTATATAGCACCTATACAATGGAATTTAGAAAGCCTTTAAAAGTGTTGTCGAAGATTGTTTTAATAATGTTGAAAGAAAACCATAATATAATAAGTGAAAAAGTAGGTTGCATATGTATAGTATGTTCTATTCTTATTTAAAATGTGTATGCAAAGAAAAATGACCCAAAAATGAATGTTTCTTGCTGTATCAGCATTATGGGGGAGTCTTATTTACTTTGTGTCTCCCCCCACCCATGCACAAAATGTATGTTGCTAATGGTAGTATATATTGGTACCAATAACTTCATTGTAATCTTGGCAATTTATGCCAAAATCCTCAAAAACAGAGCAAGTATTTTTACTTCTAGGAATTAACTAGGAATGTGTGCAAAAATGCATATATAAACCCGAATGTCCACTTTTACTAAGATGGTTAAATCAGTCACAATACATCTGTATGAACCAATGCTATGTATTAAAAATCAGACTGGCATATACTAATTGACATAGGTCAATATATTAAGAGCACTACACTAAATATTATGCCTCACATGGTACTGATTATATATAAAAATTAACATATATCAATGGATATATGTATCTCAAGTGTTTGTCCTTTTCTGCATTTTTAAACAGTTTATGTACTAGCATTGCACTTTTGTAGATATTAAGTTCTAAATTTATTGTATAAGGTGAATTATGTGTAGTCAAAAATCATTCTTTCCCTGATGTAGTTCACAAATTACCAAATACATCATTTTATACATAGTGTAATGTCTCTCAAAAACATCCAACATAGCTGATTCTTCCTCCAGCTCTGAAATAGCTAATGGTTCCTCTGGGCAAGCACTAGATGAAGTAGTTGACTTGTGTTTACATGTCATGTTGTACATAAAAGAAAAAGGTTTTCTAAACATGAAAGTATACTTAAATGTGTAAAAATTATATGAATGTACAAAGAGACTCCACTGTTTTACTTTTATAATTAGAAGAAAATGATTTTTTGAAAAGGTTTACATATTGTAGGATCTTATAAACTATACTTCTAAGTTTTTCTTTATACATAATATATAACCTCTATTAAAATTATTTCTTTTTCTCTGGGAGGGGGAAGCGGTGATCAAAACACACTACAAAAAATGGCAATGAGTTAGGATATACTCTTAAGTCCAGGGATAAAAAATAATAATTACTGAGTTCTCAAATGGATTCATTTAAGGTGCCAGATGTACCTCTGAAACTTTCTGGAGTTTTTAAAGGTCCAGGGCAAAGATCTTTTCTTCTTTTTCTTTTTTACAATAATCATTATAGGCCAACAATGAAATTAAATAAAAATGAAAAATCTATACCTGTTATAGGTGAAGTATTGTCATGTACACAGGCTGACATCATGGGTAGTCAAAGAATATGTTTAATAAAAAATAATTAAACTTCCATTTGCTCTATAGAACATCATAGAAAGTAATTTAATAAATTACAAATGACTTTTTAAGACGTTTGCTCAACTACAGAAAGCAAATTCAGACTACACAGAACACAACTGGTAAATATTGCAAATGTCCAAAAGAAAAAATTGGACTAAGACTTGGATCATGAAACCTGAAACAAGGGCTATAAATACAAGGCAATAACAGCTATAATTCTTTTAGTAACTACCAACACTTACTCGGATATCTTTTCAACTGCAACTTTAGTATTGTGAATTTCTATTGATTTCTTTTCCCCTTATAACCCTTAAATTAACACAACCATATTTGCATGTTTTCTCTTTTTTTTAATCTGATAGCTGGATAACTTTTTCCCAATCAATACTAAATAAAAGTGTCTTGAAATCCAAGAATATTTAAAGTTAATGCTTTGAAAACTGTAATTGCCTTATTACATAGAAAGAGAATCACTAGGATGTTAACCAAATTCACTTGACCATAATTAGGAAAATACTTTATTTCATAAATTTGATATAAATTAGATTTTAGTGATAAGATTTAGGGCTTCCCCCCCACCTTTTTTTCTTTTCCTAAATTTGGGGAAAGAAAGGAACTAGAGGAAGGGAAGGGAAAAATGGATGGTGTTGAAATACTCCATGGGCAAACTAAGTTAACTGTGTTTGAAAACTTTGGCTATTTTGTAGGTGTTTTCTAGTTAAACAAAAGTGCAATACTGCAAAGGGAAGATACTAAATATGTAATATATCATTTTCATGATGAAGAATTACTACCCACTTCTCCTGGACGGGCATTATAATGACTATTGCTAAGACATTGCATAAAGGATAATCAATTCAATGTACTATTTTGGGAAAATACAAAAATCAATACAACCCTAAAGGAACTTATATAAATTTGTAAATACATATAACACTGTTTCTCTAAAAATGGGGTAAGTTATTTTACATACAGAAACATAATTTACTAGTAAAGGTCTTGGTAAAACCCAATACAATTGCTTAATTCATCAGAAAGCAAGAGTTTTATTGAAATATATGAGAAATTACTTTTTCAGTGGGAGAGAATTAGGGTACTATTTTTTCCTAAATTTATCTCCTTATAAACTTCATCACTGACCTACTTGAGAACCAGTAAATACTAACATTTATCTCTCCTTAGACTGTAAGTGATATTTTAAAGTCTAATTCAATTCTCATTGTTTTAAATGTATTTGAAGGTGAACCTGGACCTCTACTTTTGGAATAATAGCAGCTTAAGCAGGAGAAATTGTATCACAAATCAAGTATCAGACAAATTTTACATGGTAAAGGGTTCTAAGGAATTGAACAGAAGCCAGGGGCTTCATTTGTGTGGTTTACAGGTATAACTTGTACATCTTTTTGAGATTATTCAAAGTGCATTTTCAAAATGGGCAACTCAGCATATTTTGTATAAACTGATAACCCAACACTGATTCTGGGCAACATTTAGTCTGCTTACACCTAGAAACTCAAAATGAATTTTAGACTATCTGCATATTACTTTACCACTATTATCTGTTAATTTTGGAAGATTTCCATGACATAAAACACAAATAAAGCAAACAGACAATTTCTTTTACATGAAGTATGCTGTGTTGAAAATTCTTTTCAATGGCATTTATGAGTTTGCCTTTTCTGAGCCCTGAAGACAGACATTACTCATCTGTGACATGATTTTTTCCTAATAGGAGGCCAAACTTTGAAAAGTTAAAACTGAGTATGTCTACAGAGTGCCAAAGTCACATGACACAGGATTATTTTATGACTTGCTTTCACTGATAGCAGAGTTAAGCTCAGCAAAAAGCAAGTCATATTTCTTGCCAGATTAACATGATATATAGGATGCATTTAAAAAACCCCTGAAAACAAGTACAGAATTAGAAACGAATGTAAACTTCCTAAACTAACTCAGCTGAGGTAACAGGTAGCCAGTTAAATTGGCTGATTGGGAAACTTATTTCTTCTTTAAAACATACTTGTACCTGAATTGGAAACATCAGCAGTGTATCACAACACTAGAGCATTTTCATGTAATTAAAGCAATGGATGGTGATGTAGATTCTACAGCTTTCATGACATTCATTAGCTGCCCAAATTATTGCTGAGTTTTGATCTGTAAATTATAGGTGTCAAGGAGGCTGTAAAACTATATTCAAATTAAATCAGTAATATGCATAAAGTATTCTGTGTTCACTGCAAATATATTAAATATACAACTCTTATTGAGCATAATTTTCATAAAATTAACCCCCAACAAAATTATAATGCCTTTTGTTGTAATTTTACACCTTTATGTATTTGATAGTACATACGAGTTCAGAAACCTATGACTCTTAAGAATATTACATGCAAATGTCTCTGAAAGCAGTTTGCACTTCTAAACAAATAACTGAAATGTTCGGTCAGTAAGTTATTGATGCACTCAACACTGGGGAATTTACAGTTAATAATTAAAGGAAAAAAATCCAAAAATTAGTTCACAATTTAAGTGCAAAGTCTGGGAATCAGTCTTCATTACTAGAATCTGAATCCTCTGATGATGACGATGTACTGTCAGATCCAGATGAAGCATCGGCTTTCTCTGAACCCTCATCTGTGCTGTTTTCATTGAGAGGGCTTGGTTCAGTTCCCCCTTTGTCCTCCTGATCTCTTACTCTGGAATCTTCCTCCTTTACTTCTATAGACTTAGACAAGCCTAAGTCACTGTTCTTGATTTTCTGTACATCCAAAGTATTGGACTGGGACAAAGTTGGAATATGAAGATTAAGGCCTGGAGTGAGAAGCATCCCTGGATAAAGTATATTAGATAGTAATAGAGGGTTAAGAGCTAATGGGTTGGCAGCTGCAGCTGTATTTAATGCAGAAGTAGAGGATGTTGAAGGAGAACTTGACACAGAGTTTTCTCCACCATTTTCTGAATTTTGTCTCTCTGTCCTTTCTTTTTTTCCTTCTAGCTCCTTAGAGTCATTTCCCTTTTTCTCTTCTGTTCCAGATTCTGTAGGCTTTGTCAGGAGTCCTCCCATGCCCAACAGATTTGGTAATCCAGCCATTCCTGACAGCAGCATGGGGAACACGGCAGCCATGTTTTTAGCTTCTCCTCCAGAAGACTGGCCAGCAGGCACTCCCATTAGCCCTGCAGTTACTTGCATTGACTGCAAGTTTTGTAGGTTTTGTTGTAAGGCCTGAAGAGTTGTGAGATCCACACCTGGAAGTAAACCATTGGCTAACAAAGGACTGGCTGAAACACTGGTTGTGGTTGCAGCTGCTGCTGTGGCTGCTGCCTTTGCAATTCCACTTTTAGGCCGTCTCCCCCGCCTGCTTACTTCTTCTCTCACAACAGGACCAGTGAGAATACGTTCATACATACTTTCTGGAAGAAATCCCTGAAATAAATATATATTTATTAATAATAGCTACATGAAAATAAAATCAATATCTTGTCATGCAACAACCAATTAAGATAGGTAATTATTCATAAACTTATCCTACAGAAAATAATGAGTTATAAAAGAGACAATCTAATTTCATTTTATCATAAATAGAGGTTTGAAACTGCTCTTCCATTTCTCATTTCATTGTAGCATAAGAGTATAAAGAGGCCTCTGGCCTTCTTCCACATTGTGAGTCATGAGTCTGTAGACTAGTTCCAGAAAACAATAGGTCTAGAGACATTTTTTCATTAGTGAAATACGTAATCTGTACACGTTTTTACATTACCACTTGCTCTAAAAAGTTGAAGAAGTGGCTCCCTTCTAATATGGAATAGCAACAAGGAAAGGAGGGGGAAGTAAGGCAAAATTTAAGGCTAAACTGAGATGCTTCATATGACTCTTTTGACTGTCACTATGGGTATAAGGGAGGTAGCACCAAAGCAGAGTCAAGCTGAAAATGTACTCAACAAAGAGAAAAAAAAATCCCTTGGCTCAAAACAGCAGTAGCATTTGCAGATGGAAAAGCATCAAGTCCAGGATAACGGAGCATAATCTGTGCTATTTTCTTGCAATTCTCCTATGATTTTCTGGGAGCTCAAAACTCAAGTTTTAGGAATTTAGAATCTCTAGAAAAACAACATCCAATATAAAAAAAATGTAAGCCACCTATGTATTTTTAAATTTTCTAGTGGCCTCTAGAAATTTCTATTTTAAAAGTAAGTGTGACATTAATTTTAGTAATATAGTCTACTTAACCCAATATAACCAAAATATTATCATTTCAACATGTAATCAGTATGAACATTATCAATAAGGTATTTTACATTCTTTTCTAAATGAAGTCTTTGAAATCCAAATCCAGTATGTTTTTTAGACTTATAACACATCTCAATTGAAGCTAGCCAAACGTGAATTGCTCAAAGGCCCCAGGAGCCTAGTGGCTACCACTTGTGACTGTGTATCTCTAGATAGTGGTGTAAGATAAGATTCTCAAGGTACTACCTTTTATCTTTGTTCTGAATTGATGAACTTATTTGTTCTATTACAAATAAGTGCTCATTGCAGAACACACGGATAACAATAAAATGCAAAAAACAACAACAAAAAAACCCATCCATAACCTAACCATATAGAGATAACCACTATTCATATTTCAGAATGTGTTCTTCCTTATTCACCCTGTGCGTATATTTACATTAACAATTCTTACCGCTTCCCTTTCTAAAACAAAACAAACCAAAACTAGTATCATACTGAACATAATTTTATAGTCTGCCTTTTAATTCAGACATCTGTTGAAATAATAGCTATTATTTATTCAGTGCTTACTACATGGTTAGGCTTTATTATTGCAAGACCTTAACTACTACCCAATTTAATCTATTGAGGACTTTTTCCCCTTTGTTATTAGATGTTTTTCTAATATATAATTTTTTAAATAGTTGCATAGTTTTTCAACATATGGATGAACCATTAGCTTGTTCCCCATTTTTCCCTGCTGTACCTTTATGAATATTCTTATAAGAGTTCTCTGTCCATCTATTTTTGATTCTGTCATTTAACCAATTTGGGTTCATCTGCATATCTTTCTAAACACTGGAGGAACAACTGAGTTTGTTTTTAAGATTACATGTGATAAATGTGCCTGGACAGAATTTCTTGGAATAATGCTTCCATAAGCTGTCTTTTGTCTGTTATTTTATTTTGTGAATTTGAAATAAAGTTTACTTAAAAAAATTCAATCTAAGATATAATTAAATGGTATCTAATTTTAAAAATGGTGACTGAGTTACCATTTGTGAAATACTCACAGATTGCTTAACAACATCTCCCCACTCAGGAGCTACTCCATACTCTGAATTTTCTTTCAGGAATCTACATAAATCTTTCAAAGGTGGAGCAAATGCGCCTCCAACCTGTAAATGAAAAACAGACTGTTAGACAACAAAAACACTAGTGAATATGGAAACGATATTTCTTGATTTTAATCTGTATCTCATAGAGTTTATAAAAAAGCACGTGTTTTTTGAACCACCTTTAATAATCTTTATGATTACGTTAAAAAAGAACACTACAACCCATAAGGACTGTATATATATCCATACATATGGTAATAGGAATTTAAAAAATTATAAATTTAAATGATATAAATTATAAATTTAAATGTTAAATTATAAATTTTAAATGTTTGAAGTAGAGTAACTAGAACAATAAAATGAATAACTACAATTTATTGTGTACTTAATATATTGGATAGGCAGGGTCTACTTTAGAATATACTCTTTGGAGCCAGACTTACCAGCTATGCAAACTAGTAACTGGAACAATAAAATGAATAACTACAATTTATTGTGCACTTAATATATTGGATAGGCAGGACAGTCTAGTTTAGAATATACTCTTTGGAGTTAGACTTACTATCAGCTATGTGAACTTGAGCAAACCAGTATACTTCTTTGAACCCCAGTTTCCTGATCATAGCAACAATACTTTCCTCACAGGGTTATGTGAAGAGAAAATGAGATAATTCAGGTGCCTTAGCATACTGCCTAGCATATAATAAATATAAGCTGTTTTTGTTATTATTATATTCAAAGTATTGTGCTAAGGACTTTATATAATTTCATTTAGTTCTCACTTAAACCTTGTGAAACAGTAATATTTCTATTTTGCATATGAAGAAACTGAGCCTAAGAGATGTAATATAATTTTCCTAATAAGGGCATTGTTTGGATTCAAAGCCAGGTCTCAAAAATCTGTGCTTTTATCTATTACATATATTGAAAAACTAAAAGTATGAAAATATAAATAAATAAATAAATCCTAAAAAATGTACAGGGGAGAAAGATCAGACTATAGTTAGTAGCAATACTTTGATGATGCTCTTTCAGGATTTGTTAACAAATGTTTCACAACAATGCAGGATTGTCTGTGTGTGTGTGGGGGGTGATGTGTGGGAGCCCTATATGATGTTATGCATGTTTGTTTTGTAAGATCACAGTGTTTACTGAACACTTATATAGTTGACGTATGTTCATGTATGAATGATATAACTTCAATAAATTGTTAAAAAAAAGTATGAAAATATACATAGCATTTGAATGTGAAAAGTGATATAACCAACCAATCATAAGCAAATTTGAAAACAAAAAGAGTACATATAATAATTAGTATGCTATTAAAACAAAGATAATATTTTGGAATTTAAATTAAGGATTAATGTTATTTTTGGACAAATGATTTGGATCTACCAGTTTAATATCCCTGTGGAGTCTAAAGATATTTCTTGAGTAATTTCTTCTTCCACACTCCTTTGAATGAATAAATACTATATCCTGATAGGATTTAGACAAGGTTTCATATGGCCAGTTATATTACCTACAAAGTATTCTTATTTAGTATTCCTTATAATTTTTACTTAGCCACTGTACTTTCTGTTGTCTTCTTTTATTCCCCCCTTCATTAAACTCTAATTTAAACTGGAGGCCTAGTTAGAATTTAGCAGGTGGATTATTTTCCTTAGTAACTCAGACTCAGGAAAATAAAGAATCTTTCATATTAAGAGAAATGAACTAGCCCCTCATAAGGATGCAAAAATTAAATTTAGAATTTAATATTAAACCTAACAAGTTAAAAAACCCAAAATTGCTCCATTTCCTTAAAATTGGCTAAGACAAAATCATTCATAATATTTACTTATACTAATTTTTGGCATAAGGTGAAGCACAAAGATTTGGAACACAATCTATACAAGCACAAAATTAAGTAAGCTACTACTAAAATGTCAGCCTTTTCTTTCCCTAAAACATCTATGACATTAGTTTAAGGTACTAACAAAAGCTGAATAAGCTACCTCTATAAAATTGTATTAATTTTAATAAATTAGTGCACACAACAATATTAAAATAACTGTTTATTTTAAAGAGTTTTCCAATTCCAGTGTTTTTTTCCCAAGACATTCCAAAGCTCTTATGTATTTTTATTGTGGCAGTAGGGCATTTAATAGGGAACAAAGCAGAACTATGGAATTAATATAACCTATGTAAGATAACTTAGTTTGTGAGTGACAGAATTCAATAAGAAATTTGCCATTTTTCATTGTTATCTATTTTGTTGCTTGCTTAACAGAATAAACACCAGTGGGTTAAAGCTGTAAGTTGATAAAAGGGTGACACAAGTCTTCTCTAATTTACTCTGTGAGATAAAAGAGATGTAACAATCCAAACACAAAACAAAAACAATTTGTGGAAACAAATATTGGCCCATATTTAGTTCTGAAATAAACTTAAGGTACAGATATGTTAAATTATAACATTTATAATTTAAATAATTATAACATTTATAATTGTTTCATTCAATAGCTTAGCCAAAGATTTGTGTTTTGAATTTCCCAAATTTCCAAGACTGCTTGAAATTATAGTCTATGATTTCCCCCACAAATCTGCTTGGGTTCAACCCATTTCCAGTTTTGTTAGAAAATACTGCATGATGAAATAGTGTTCTAGAGACCTCTTAAATATTGAATTAATATAAAAAATGAATCACAAATAAACACAAACCTTTCTGGCATTTCTTCTGTTAATCAGCTGAACACGTTCTTCTCCAGTGAGACTATTAACATCGAGTTTATTGGGGTTTCTGCAACGATGCCTTTTTTGTTTAGGTCTCCCCTCATGAAGCTGCATTCTCTAAAAATACAAAGACAAAGAGCTTTAAAAATCTTCACCTGTGTAAAACTACTAAAATATTACATATGAGTTGATCCAAGAAGCTGATCCTATGTAATATGGAAGCATTTACCCTTTAGTTATCCACATTTCAAAAACAAGGCTTCAATGGAAGACTTTAAAAGGTATTGCATGGGGGCCGGCTGTAGCCCAGTGGATAGGGCACCGGTACACCACATGGGAGGCCCCGGGTTTGGTTCCAGGGACCTCTCTGAGTGGGCAGACCGCCTGAGAAGGCAAAGTCGCCGTGGGCAGGGCAAAAATCTGCCACGGGCAGGGCAAAGCTGCCACGGGCAGGGCGAGCTGCCTGTGAACGGAGCAAAAGCCGCCCAGGAACAGAAGCAGAGCCGCCCACAAGCAGGGCAAGCCGCCTGCGCAGTGAGCTGACTCGGCGCATTGCTGCAGCGGGAGGAGACAAAGCAGACATAGAACACACACAAAAAATGAACACACAGCAAGAGCAAGCAGAAAGGGGAGGGATATCGAACAAAAAATAAAAAAATAAAATCAATAATAAAAATCAAATTATACATTTAAAAAACTACTTTGGTCTTTAATGATGACTGAAGGTCAATCATAATTATCATGTTTATGGTTATATATGAAAGTAGGGTCCTTAGATTGGCTCCTGAGATGAACAGGACTCTTTCCTTAAATGCCCTCAAAGATCATGGTATTCCTGGGGAGTAATACTTGAAGAAATTACCAATACTGCCGGGGCCGTTTTCCTAAAAACTATTGAGTACTTTACTTTTTCTCCTGTTTCATAAACTTATCAGACTTTCCCGGAGCTCCGACACAGTTAATTATTTGTGCTACTGGCTTCCATTTCTCTTTATCTCATGAATGCTTTTTCTTATCTCTTCTCACGTAATCCTCACAATACTAAAGTGTAGTATTCTTATTTTGCAAATGGAGAATCAAGATTCAGAAAGGCTATTTTTCTTCAAGGTCATATAATTAATGGCTGAGCCAGATTAAGAAGCCATATCTTGCAAGAAAAATTAAAATTCTTGCCATCATACCATGCTGCTTACATCTGTAACTGTTAACAAAGCAGAGTTTGATGTTTATAGCTAATTTCCAACCAAGACAGCATTTCAAGAGACTAATGCTCAAACACCAGTCCAGCAATAGCCTGGACCTAACTCACGTTTTCCATCCAGTTATTATTCCTCTATTCATTGCCCCACGCCCTTTGGAAAATCAGACTACTCACTGTTTCATGAATATGCCTTACAGTTGTACCATCTTTTAACTCTCTCTACACTATTCTATAAAATGCCTAGAATAGTCTCCTCGTGTGTTCACTTGGTCAATGCACACTTATTTTTCTTTTGCCTACCATTCAAATGTCAGCTCTACAGCTCTATTTTCTCTTTATCTTTCCCTAGATATTTTACTCTGCTCAGGCAGAGCTAATTGTTCTAGTATCCTTTACCATGTCACTTTATACATAGTTGGCATTATTATGCTTTGCAGATATTGTATTTTTAACAAATTGAAGATCCGTGGCAAACCTGCATTGAACAAGTCCATTGGCGTGATTTTTCCAAAAGCATGTGTTCACTTCTTGTCTCTCCATCACATTTTAAATAAGGTAGTATGTACATTTTTCTTAGTTCTAATACAAAATAGTCTACAATACAGTAGAAACATAACTTTTATATGCACTGAGAAATAAAAAAATTTATGTGACTTGCTTTATCATGGTGGTCTGGAACTGAATCTGGAACATCTCTGATGTATGCTCGTACACCATACAATTATTTAGAGATGACAATAGAGTGTGAGATGCAAGAAATCATAAATGTAAAGTACCCTTGGGAAGCCAGACAGCAACAAATGCTGCTTTTAAAAAGGGTTTAAAATCTTAATAATAAAATCATATAAAACATCATGATAAAATGTTTATTTGCAGTGACAATAATGAATAGCTAGAAAAGTGAACAAAAAATTTTTAATAAATACTTCATTACAGTGAAAAGAGAAAGGCTTCTGAGAATCCAGAGACTAAGGGCCATGAGGGCAAGAACCTTATCTTTTCATAGTTAATATCCTAATACTTTAAAATAGTAACTACTAGTACATAATAACAATTTATTGAATGAATAAATGAATTTTGCTAATCTTCTAAGAAGTATAGGGTTAAACTAGTGATTCCCATTATTTTACAAGTAATTCATTATATGATTTTTCACTTTTAGTGAAATTCTGCAACTCCCCCCTCAATTATAAAGGCCTTATTTGCCCCCCCCCCTTTTTCCGATCAAATGGAATGAAATAAAAGCATATCGGGGAGTGGATATGGCTCAAGCAGTTGAGTGACTACTTTCTACATGGGAGGTCCTGGGTTTGGTCCCCAGTGTTTCTTAAAAACAAACAAAAGGGGGCCAGCTGTA
>PVKH010028322.1:0-12865 GCA_004027955.1 Chaetophractus vellerosus
AAAGAGCTCAAGTTGGTGCTGGAGTTGGTAGATATAGAGCCATTAATGTAGAGCCAGTGGCCACTGGACGTTTTGGTGGCAGGGAGAGGGAAATGCAGTTGTAATACAGGGGCTTTTTTCGGGACTTGGGAATTATCCTTAGTGACATTGCAATGACAGATATAGGCCATTTTATATCATCGTATAACAGGCAGAACAGTGTGGGAGAGAGTGTGGTCTACAATGTGAACTATGGTCCATGCTTAGTTGCAAAGCCTCAACATGTGTATATCTATTGCAGGCGATGTGCCACACTAATAAAGAATATATATGTGGGAGGTTGTGGGAGGTTGTGGGAGGTGTGGGAGGTGGGGCATATGGGTAACCCTATAATTTTTGTGTACATTTATGTAATCTATGTATCTTTTTAAATAAATAAAAATTAAAAGAAAAAATTAAAATTAAAAAAAGAGATAACAACAATTAAATGCAATACATCTACTGGGTGTGATTTAAGAATAGAAGAGAAAAGCCTCAAAAAAAGACATTATTGGGACATAAGAAAAATTGGAATATAGATTGTAAGATTTGTATCAATGTTAAAATTCTCTTAAACTCGATAACTACACTAAATGTGATTACTTAAGTGTGTATTCTTATTCGTAGGAAATGTACATGGAAGTATCATGTGTTCAAGGAGCAGGATGTGTGCAACCTGCTGTCAAATGTTCAGAAGATAGATTAGACAGATGAAAGAAATGAAAGAAAGGAAGGGAGGGAAGGAAGGAGGGAGGGAAGACAAATATGGCAAAATGTTAAAATGGTGGATTCGGGTATCTGGGGTGGGGGTATGTTGGAATTCTCTGCATGGGGTTTGTATTATTTTTGCAACTGTCCTGTAAGTTTGAAATTAATTAAAAATAAAAAGTTAAAAGAAAAATATCAGAAACATACAAACACAAATTCTCAGAAGCTGAAATAGCGGTTTGACCTTTAAAACAAAATAAGGAATTTCTTTCTCCCCTCTTTCTCAAAATGGCCTATTGCTCAAGTTGAGATACAGGCATATCCAGCTACAGTAGACACAATTCTAGCTGCCCTCACATGCTGTTGATCCAGAGCTATTTTCACAACTCACATTTTTCACACCATGACTTTGACCCCAGAATGTTTGCCATAATACTTTGACAAGGTTTCTTGTTAAAAGTATCCACTATTCAACCCCAGATAACACCTTTGCCAAAGTACACCTTTTTGTTTCTAATAATGAAAGGGGAAGTTTTCTTCTTAGCCACTGTGGTCTCATTTTCTACATCGGTAAGATGAGAGAGTGGACAAGGTGATTTATAAAGTTTATTTAGCTCAAATAACCCATGATTTGAAAACCCACTAAGCATTTCAGTTGGCAGTACACTCAAGGAGGTTGACTTTCCACCTGGCATTACCCTTTAGAGATAGCAAAAGCTTGGTTCAAAGTGAAGATCAATGTGGCACAAGACAAGCTGACATTGTCGCACCAGGACTTGCAGATAGCAAGCTGAAGTCTGAAATCACAACACATAGTAAAAATGTTTGTGGAGCAAAAGCTCTGGGATTCACAGCTACAGTGCTGAGAGGTAAATTTGGGACAGAAGGTAGCTGTTGTCTCCTCTACAAATGTTAAAGCGGTCCTTGCAAATCCCATTTCACAAAAAGATATAATCATAATGACATTTCCTAGGAATCCTATGAAAGACACAAAGTGCAACCAGCCCTCTGTCAGTGCCTTTTATTACAATGAGTGATTTAATGAAATTTGAAGTTGACAGTAATAGACTCATAATACGGCATACTTTAGATCGATATAAGAAAGGTGGAACAAAATAAAAATCTAGAGCATATGCCTGGTATTTTTAAAGTATATAATTGCAACTGACAACAGGGATTAAATTATTCTGACACATTCTGTTCATGTATATTGGTACATGTAAATATGCACTAAAGGTTGCAACTCAAATCATGTAATCAGGGCTGAATAGGGGCCAATAATCTGAGACAATACAGCATTGATAGACTGTTCATGCTATTACTTACTCACATTTACCAGGGAGTGTAAAATATGTAGGAGCTTTTCCTTCAAAATATATCCAGAATTCAAGCAATTTTCCTGCATTTCTATTGCTACCACCCGAACAAAACCACTATCTTCTCTCATTTGATTATTACAATAGCTTCCTATTTTTCTATTTAGACACCTTGTTTACAATCTGACCCACTATATTTGCCACACAATAGCAGGAGTCATTCTTTCAAAATGTTGTCACTTCTTCTCTCTAATCCCTCCATTGGTTCCTACATCATTCAATAAAAGTCAAAGTCTTCACCATGACCTAAAATGCCTTACAACCACAGCATCAATACCAACTGAGAGTTTATAAAAATTTAAATTCTCAGGCCCCACCATAGACGTACTGAATCAGAAACTCTGAGGGCTGGGACCCAGCAATCTTTGTTTTAAGAATCTCTTGCAGTTATTCTGATACACACTGAAGTTTGAGACCAAAGCCCTACAAGATCATACATCTTATTGCCTCTTACTACTTCTCTGTCACATCTTCCATTGTTTTCTTTGCTTACTTTGCTCGGTTATAGCTGCAATGGCTTTAAACATACCAAGCATGCCCCAACCTTAGGCCCTTTTCACAAGTTGGTAACTTTACTTTGAAAGCTCTTGCCCCTGATATCTGCCTGGTTTGTTTCCTCATGCCTTTTAGGACTCTGGACAAATGTTACATTTTATTGCAGACTTCCCTGACTACCCTATATAAAACAATACTCTGGCCTCCAGAAATCTTTCTCACTTATCTTGCTTTGTTTTTCTCCATTACATTTATTATTCTCTGACATATAGTATTTATCTGTTCATAGGCTGTTTCATCCACTAGAATGTAAGCTCCAATAGGATGGGGTCTTTACCATTTGCAATAATATGACCAGTTGAAGAACATTTTCTAATATGTAGCAGACACTCCAAAATACTTATTGAATGAATGAGTTAACGAATAATGGATGAATGAATTGAGCTGCCAGGTCTGAGAAGGAAGACATAGAGGCCTAGGACCAGACCAATATGAGGATATAACTTAAAGGTGTACAAAAGGTTTTGCTTTTCAAAAGTCTACCTCCCAACAGCTTCCCTATAGTATATTGTCTTATACCATTAAGAATTCAGTCTCCATAAAGACCTTATTAGGGGAAAATTAATTTTAACTAACACAATATGCTAGATATGTTTACCTAATTAAACTCATGGTCATATTTGGCACATAAGACTTAGAATGCTTAGTATATAGCAGGGATAGCAGAGGGTTGCAGAGAAGATCAGAAACTTACTGTATAGTTCATAATGATGTTCTTCATTGACAGCTTAGTCAAGCAAAAAATTGTAAAAACAGAATATGGAAATTTTGGGAAGATGGCATCACACTAACAGGCAGAGTTCTATACTCTCACAAAAACAAGGGAAGAGTCAAAAGCTATCCGAGAGACCTTCTTTGGGAGTCAGCAGACCAACACAGTACTATACAACTCATAGGAGGGTGAGGGACAAAAAGTCAAAGACATTGCAACAAAAAACATGAGTTACTAAGCCCCCACAGCAGTCAAGAAGGGCTCCCACCCCACCCCCATGCCCAAGATATTAAGCTGGGGTAAAAATCCCTGGCTCACTGCAGCTGACTGAGAGGGGAACAGGCACCTTCCTCCCTGCCAGCTGTTTTAAAGGAAAAGAGAGGAGGAGTAAGGGGGCTTTTGGTCAGTGAATTCAAACAGCAGAGACTGCTTTGAATCTCCACTCTGGAGATTCATCAAAGGACACAGGAAAGCCCAGACTAAAACACCTCTATGGAAAGGTGTGCCAACAAGCACCATTTTCTGGCCAGTGTGGAAATTACAAGGACAAAAACTGTTCTATGTTCTACCTGTATCCTAACCCCTAGAAGACAATCTTTGCACCACCAGTGAGTCCCTGGCCCAATTTTGATTACTAAAGCTGGACAATTTTAAAGACTTAGAAAAAGTTGAACCAAATATCAAAGAAGAGCTGTGAAAATAAAAAAATAGGCAATAGAGATAAAGTGGCCATAAGAGTAAATTCACCAACATATTCAGATGCCTAGACATCAGCAAAAAATTACAAGACACACTAGGAAGCAGGAAGAGATGGCCCAACCAGAAGAATTAACCAAATATCCTGAAGAGATACAGGATTTAAGACAATTAATCAGTGATAGTCATAAAACTCTCTTATATCACTCCAAAGAATTTAAAGAAAATATGACTGAAGAAATAAAGGATAATAAGGAGATACTGGATGAGTGTAAAGAACAATTTGAAAGCCTCCAAAGAAAAGTAATAGACCTTATGGGAATGAAAGACAATAGATAAGATTAAAAATACATTAGAGGCACATAAGAGAAGATTTGAAATGCCCAAACACAGAATTAGTGATTTCAAAGTCATAACATCTGAACTGGAAAAGACAGGAGAACAGAAAGAGAAGAGAATGGAAAAAATGGATCAGAATCTAAAGAAATTGAATGACAATACGAAATGCACAAACATTCACATTATCTGTGTCCCAGAAGGAGAAGGGAAAGAAAAAGGGGCAGAAAGAATATTTGAGGAAATAATGACCAATAACTTCCCAACACTTATGAAAGACATAAATATAAATATCCAAGAAGAACATACTACAAACAGAATAAATCTGAACAGACCTACCCTGAGACACCTACTATTCGGAATAGCAAATACCAGAGGTAAAGAGAGGATTCTGAAAGCAGCAAGAGAAAAGCAAAGCATCACATACAAGGGAACCTAGATTAGATTCATTGACGACCTCTCATCAGAAAACATGAAGGTGAGAAGAAAATGGCATGATGTACTTAAGGTATAGAAAGAAAAAAACTGCCAGCCAAGAATCTGGCAAAACTGTCCTTCAAAATTGAGGGTGAATTCAAAGTCTTCACAGACAAACAAAAACTGATAGAATATGCTACCAAAATATCTGCATTACAAGAGATATTAAAGGGAGTGCTGCAGCCTGAAAGGAAAAAAAAGGGCAAGACATTTGGAGAAGAGTGTAGAAATGAAGATTATTAAGAAGGGTAAACAAAAGAGTAAGAAGACAGACAATAGAACAATATGACAACAAACAGCCGATGGACAAAGTGGATGAAGTAATGCCTCTACATTAATAACAGTGAATGTTAATGGCTTGAACACCCCAATCTAAAGACATAGAATGATAAAATGGATAAAAAAAATATAAGCCATCTTTATCTTGTCTACAAGAGACCCATGTCAGATGTAAAGACACAACCAGGTTAAAAGTGAAAAGTTAGAAAAATGTATTCCACACAAACACTACCCAAAAAAAGAGATGGAGTAACAAAACTAATATCAGACAAAATGGATTTCAAATACAAAACTGTTACAAGGCATGAAGAAGGTCATTACATATCAATAAAAGGGGCAATTCACCTTGAAGAAATAACTATACTAAATATTTATGCATCTAACCTGAGTGCCCAAAGAGACATGAGGCACACACTAGCAAAACTGAAGGAAGAAATAGATGTCTCTACAATAATAGTTGTAGATTTCAATACACCACTCTCAGTATTGGATAGAACATCTGGACAGAGGATAAATAAAGAAACAGAGAATTTGAATAATATGATAAGTGAACTAGACCTAACAGACATCTATAGAGCATTGCACCCCAAAACAGCAGGATATATTTTATTTTCAAGTGCTCATGGGTCCTTCTCCAATATAGACCAAATGTTGGGTCCATAAGACAAGACTCACTAAATTTTAAAAGATTGAAATTATAAAAAACACTTTCTCTAATCATAACAGAATGAAGCTGGAAATCAATAATGGACAGAAAAAAGTAAAAGTGATAAATATATGGAGATTAAACAACACCCTCTTAAATAACCAGTGGGTCAAAGAAGAAATTGCAAGAGAATCCAGCAAATATCTTGAGACAAATATAAGTGAGAAAACAGCATATCAAAACCTATAGGACACTGCAAAGACAGTGCTGAGAGGGAAATTTATAGCTGTCAATGCTTATATTTTAAAAAGAAGAGCTAAAGTTGAAGATCTATCTGCACACTGGAGGAACTTAAAAAAGAACAGCAAACTAATCTCAAACCAAGCCAAAGGAAAGAAATAGTAGAGATCAGAGTATAAATAAATGAAATAAAAAACAAAGAACAATAGAGAAAATCAACAAAACCAAAAGTTGGTTCTTTGAGAAGATGAACAAAATCTACAAACCCTTAGCTAGACTGACAAAGAAAAAAAGAAAGAAGATGCAAATAAATAAAATCAGAAAAGAGAGAGGGGACATTACCACTGATCCAGTAGAAATAAGAGAGATCATAAGAGGATACTATGAACAATTCTATGCCAAAAAACTAGAAAATGCAGATGAGATGGACAAATTCCTAGAAACACACAAACAACCTACATTGATCCTAGAAGAAATACAAGACCTCAACAAACCAATCACAAGTGAAAAGATTGAAATAGGCATTTAAAATCTCCCAACAATGAAAAGCTCAGGACCAGATGGTGTTACAGGTGAATTTCAGCAATCATTCAAAGATGATCTACATACCAACCCTGCTCAAGCTCTTCCAAAAGCTTGAACAGGAAAGAACACTACCAAACTCATTCTATGAAGCCAACATCATCCCAATACCAAAACCAAATAAAGATACCACAAAAAAAGGATGTTACAAACCAATATCTCAAATGAATATAGATGCAAAAACCCTCAACAAAATACTAGCAAACAGAATCCAAAAGTACATTAAAAGAATTACACACCACAATCATGTGAGTTTTATCCCAGGTATGCAAGGGTGGTTCGACACAAGAAAATCCATTATTGTAATAAACCACATTGATAAATTGAAAAAGAAAAATCACATGATCCTTTCAATTGATGCAGAAAAGGAATTTGATAAAAACAGCACCCTTCTTGATAAAAACACTCCAAAGATAGGAATAGAAGGAAGCTATTTCAATATTGTAAAGTGCATATATGGAAAACCTACCCCTAGCATTAGACTCAATGGTGAAAAACTGAAAACTTTTCCACTAAGATCAGGAAAAAGACAAGGATGCCCAATGTCACCATTGTTACTAAATATTGTGCTACAAGTTCTAGCTAGAGTAATTAGGTTAGATAAAGAAATAAAATGTACCCAAATGGGAAAGGAAAAAGTAAAACTTTCACTATTTGCTGATGATATCCTGTATCTAGAATCTCCTGAAAAATCCACAAGAAAGCTACTAGAACTAATAGAAGAGTTCAGCAAAGTCACAGGATAAAAGATTAATATGCAGGGGCCGGCTCGATAGCCCAGTGGATAGGGCGCTGGCATACCACATGGGAGGACCTGGGTTCGGTTCCCAGGGACCTCTCCTAGCGGGCAGACCGCCTTGAGAATGGCAAGCCACCATGGGCGGGACAGAGCCGCCGTGGACAGGGCAAAAGCCGCCACGGGCAGGGCAGGTCGCCCGCGAATGGAGCGCAGCCAGCCACCCGCTAACTGAAATCCGGCCGTGAATGGAAGCAGAAGCCGCCCACAAGTGGGGAAAGCCGCGCCTGCGCAGTGACCAGTCTCGGCGCGTCGCCGCAGTGGGGGGGAAGGGGAGATACGTAATAAAATAAATAAATCTTTAAAAAAAAAAAACAAAAGAAAGAAAGAAGAACCCTATCTCACACCATACACAAAAATTAACTCAAAATGGAACAAGAACCTAAATATAAAAGCGACAACCATAAAACTCCTAGAAGAAAACACAGGAAATCATCTTCAAGATCTTGTGGTAGGAGGCGGTTTCTTAAACTTTTAACCTCAAGCACAAGCAACAAGAAAAAAAATAGATAAATGGAACCTCCTCAAAATTCAACACTTTTGCACCTCAAAGGACTTTGTCAAAAGGGTGAAAAGGCAGCCGAATCAATGGAAGAAAATATTTGGCAATCACATATCCAATAAGGGTTTAATATTCATGATATAAAAAGAGATCATACAACTCAACAATAAAAAGACAAACAACCTGATTTAAAATTGGGCAAAAGACCTGAAAAGACAATTGTCCAAAGAAGGAATGCAAATGGTGAAGAAACACATGAAAAAAATGTTCAACATCACTAGTGATTAGGGAAATGCAAATCAAGACTACAATGCAATATCATTTCAACTTATTAGACTGTCTGCTATTAAAAAATCAGAAAACTGTAAACGTTGGAGAGGATGTGGAGAGATAGGAATGCTTATTCACTGTTGGTGGAAATGTAGAATGGTACAGCCACTCTGGAGGACTGTTTGGCAGTTCCTAAAGAAGTTGAATATAGACTTGCCATGTGACCTGGCAATACCATTGCTAAGTACATATCCAGAGAAATGAGAGCAGAGACCCAAACAGATATCCGCACACCAATATTCATAGCAGCATTATTCACGATTGACAAAAGTTGGCAACAACCCAGGTGTCCATCAACTGATGAATGGATAAACAATTTGTGGTATATATATATATATAATATACAATGGAATATTATGCAGTGGTAAGAAGAAATGAAGTCATAAAGCATATGACAACATAGATGAACCTGGAGGACACTATTTTGAATGAAGCAAGCCAGATGCAAAAGGAAAATAATGTATGATTGTACTACTATGAACTAAATATATTGTGTAAACTCATGGAGTTAATAATTAGAATATAGGTCACCAGAAAATAGAATTAGTTTAGAGAATGGAAAGTTGAAGTTTAATCTGTGCAGAAATGGTAAAAAAAAAAAAAAAGTTGTTTGTAAATCTTTAGAAATGAATAGAAATGGTGAAAGCATATCATGGTGTTTGTAACTAGCAGAGCTACTGTATGGGTAGAACAGTGTTTGAAAGGGAAATTCTAAGGTCATGTATATTACTACAAGGAAAGTTTAAAAACTGTAACATGGTACTGTATATGACAATAAAACCTCATGCAAAATGAATATGGGTGATATTGCGTATAAAACTGTTTTTACAAAATATACATACAAATATACTAGAGAGAAGGAAAAAGGATAGCAGCTATGTATGGCAGGGGAATTATAAAGAGTTTGAGATGTGATGAGTTTTGTTTGTTTTTTTTGTTTATTATTACTATTGGAATAATGAAAGTGCTCTAAGAATGACTGAAGTGATGAATGCACAAATATGTGATTACATAGAATACCATTAATTATACACTTTGAATGTATTTATGCTTTATTAATATACACCAATAAAAGTGGTTTGTTAAAAAAAATTCGCTTATACCCCTCCCCCCCATTTTCATGAGTTGTCTCATCTACATCAAATTAAAAAGGAAATTTATTTTTTAAAAAACAGAATATGGAGCTACCAAATAGAGGATAAAAATCTCTTAGTGGTACTACTCTAAATATCATTAACTTGGGAGTTAATATGTTTGGTGCCAGAATCAGAAACCCAAATGATAGAAATGAGAGACCAAATATCATAATTTGAAATTAAGAAATTAAAAGTGCAAAAGGAAGAGGTTGTGGTTTAATAATAACAAATTAAAACAAAATGAGGATCAGCCCTGATCAGGATGGCAGAGTGAGACATTTCAGGGCTCCATGCCACCAGAGAAGCTATGAACAACAGAAACATCCTTCTCATAGCTCCAGAAAACAATTAAAGGACTGTCCAAATGGGACAAGTGCCAAATTAAGAAAAAGGCTGCTTAAAAGCAGCACAATCCCATGGCACACTGAACCTCCCCTACCTCACCCCTCATTAGCTCAACACCG
This sequence comes from Chaetophractus vellerosus, assembly GCA_004027955.1. Lineage (NCBI taxonomy): Eukaryota > Metazoa > Chordata > Mammalia > Cingulata > Chlamyphoridae > Chaetophractus > Chaetophractus vellerosus. The sequence goes on from PVKH010028322.1 coordinate 9,854, forward strand.
ATTAGGCTCTTGCTCCCAATTCAGATCCCTGGTCCCAGTTCCAGAGAAGAGAGTAAGCCTTGGGCACATACTGGGAACGTATATGTCTGGCCCAAGCTGTCTGGTTGTGGCCTGAGAGACTTGCTGTCCCCAAACTTGCCCTGGTTGTATGTAGGAACACTTTGGTTAAAATTCTTTGAAACAGTTAAAACCTGCTTTGCTGCATAAGCAATATACTGCTGCTTGGGAAATAGCTGCTGTTATTAGTTCCTGCTGAAAACAATAAGAACTTTCTTTACACTGTTACTTAGAGCTTTCTGCTTCTCCAATATCTCCTGCGCAGCCCAGAACTTTCTGAGCCCTTACACGTACAGCAAGTCCTTGAGCACACCTCCCATAGTGGCTGGACTGTATATATACTGGAGCAGAACAATAAACAGGATGCCCCCAAAGAATACTAAGCCTCAAAGTGTTTTCATTTCATTCCCGTGGCAGTTGTAAAAGGCAATGCACTGAACTCTCCCACAGAAAGTAAATTCCAACAGAATACTGTGGGAGAGCAGTCAAGTAGAAGTCTGAGATAAGGGGTTACTGGCTGTAGTGCAGTTCCTGAGCCTGCAAGGAAACTGTTTCCTAGGGAAGAGGGGACATTTGAAGCCATTAAATGGGTTAATTCTTAGAGCCACACATAGGTACCCAAGACAAAAAGCATTCAAAGGAAGGATCAAAGTAGCCCCTATGCTGTGGCTTGTAGCTATTCTCTAAACTCTTTGTATAGCTAAGCCCTGAAGGATAGCACTTCCACAGGTCAATTTGCAAAGACTGGAAAAGGTGTTCTTTTTATTTCCTCCTTATTTTTTGTTTTATTTTTGCTAGCACCTGGCAATAAAGGAAAGCTCCATCATAATACTACCTGGATACAAGTTTAAGGAACAGATGTCTTAGAGAATAAATTCCAGCAATAGCACATTAAAATGTCAAAATGTGAAGGTTTCAACAAAAGATTACAAAACATACAAAGAAGCAGGAAGCAATGGACCAGGAAAAAAGAGATTAAACCATTAGAAGCCATCAATAAGGAGAATCCAACCTGGGACATTCCAGACAAAGACATTTTAAAAATGTTCCTACATATGCTCAAATGGTTAAAGGAAGCATGGACAAAGGACTAAAGGAAATCAAGGAAATGAGACAAAGAGAATATCACTGGAGAGATGGAAATTATGAAAAGGAACCAAACAGAGATGAAGACCACAGTAACAGAAATTTAAAATTCCCGAGAAGGGTTCAACAGACGATTGGAGCTGGGCAGAAGAAAGAATCACTGATCTTGAAGATAAGACAATTGAAATCATCCAATCTGAGGAGCAGAAAGAAGAAAGAATGAAGAAAAGTAAACAGAGCTTGAGGTGCCTCTGGGATACCAGTGAGGCATAACAATAGATGCATTGTGGCAGTAGCAGAAGGAAAAGAAAGAAAGAAAAGGACAGAGAGACTATTCAAATAAATAATGGCTGAAAACTTCCCAAATCTAATGAAAGACATATATATATATATATATGTTGTCCCAAATGTTGAACTCCAACAGGATAAACCCAAATAGGCCTCATACTATACTGCACAGTATACTAAACAACATTCTATAATCAAACTGTCAAATACCAAAGATAGAGAATTCTGAAAGCCACAAGAGAGAATCAACATGTTATATACAAGGAATCCTCAAGAGAGTGTCAATTTCTCATTGGACACCATGGAGGCAGGAAGGCAATGGATAACATATTTAAAGTACTGAAAGCAAAAAGTCACCAACCAAGAATTCTGTATCTTACAAAACTGTCTTTCAAAAACTGAGGGAGATTTTGGACATTCCCAGAAAAACAAAAGCTGAGGAAGTGGTCACCACTAGACTGGCCCTACAAGAGATGCTAATGAGAGCTCTGAAATTTGAAAGGAAAGGAAAATAGACAAAAGCTCAAAGCCACATGAAGAAATAAAGATCCCTCCAGGGAGGGTAACAATATGGGTAAATATAAATACAAGTACTATAGTATTTTTTATTTGTATAACTCCACTTTTTTACTTCCTACAAGAGCTAAAAGGCAAATGCATAAATTGTAACAATAAATCAGTGATTTGGGACTCATAATGTATAAACAAGTAATTTGTGACAAAAACTGCATAAAGGTGGGTGGATGGAGAGGTATAGGAACATAGTGTGTGTATATGATTGAAGTTAAGTTAGTGCCAAAGCAAATGAGATTGTTATAAATTTAGGATGTTAAATTTAAGCCCCACGGTATTTATAAGGAAAATATCAGAGAAATTGCAAGCTTATAGAGACAGAAATTAGAGTACAAGTTGCTCTACGACAGGGAGCACAGGCAATGGGGAGTTAATGGCTAGTGTGTGAAGAGTTTCTGTTTGGGGAGATGGAAAAGTTTTGGTAATGGAAGTTGGTAAGGGTACCTCAATATTGTGAATGTGATTAATCCCATTGAATGGTATGCTTGGGAGTGGCTGAGATGAGAAATTTATGTTTTATACATGTTTCCACAATTTAAAATAAAAGAGAAATAAAGGGACAATCAGAATTAAATTCAATACATGATACTGGATGGGATCTACCAAGGAAAGAAGAAAGGCTCTAAGAGACATTATTGGGACATATGAAAAAATTGGAATATAGACTGTAGGCTTTATATCAATGTTTAATTTCTTGATCTTGATAATTGCACTTAGGTTGGTTACATAAGTGAATGTCCTTGTTCTTAAGAACTGTATATGACAGTATTATTTGTGTTCAAGAAGTGTGATGTATACAACATATACTCAAGTATTCAGAAAATGGAGGAATAGATAGAGATGATAGATGATAGATAGATAGATAGATAGATAGATAGATAGATAGATAGATAGATAGATAGATGATAGAATGTTACAACAAATGTGGCAAAATGTTATATGGTAGATCTGGGTATCTGAGTGGGTCGGGGTATGCTAGAGTTCTTGGTATGGGGTTTCTATTGTTTT